>JABUQX010012129.1:0-27814 GCA_015478945.1 Trachelipus rathkii | reverse complement strand
GGATGGTGCTCCTATCAATTATCATGTCGTATGATTCTGGGTTTCGTGTGTGGCGAAATCTAAAATTGGGTTGAAGGAGAATTGCGGAGAGGAACTTTGGCAGCGGCTTTTATTACAGGCGGAGTAGCAAGCTTTCTTTCGGGATTACTGCCTCGATTGGACCCGTTCTATGTGGAATGGTGCAGCAACTGACGAACACATAATGTCGGAGTTGTAAAATATTTATTAATATCAATGTTGCGATTGAGAAGGGCAGTGCCGGATGATTGCAGCAGTGGTGGTAGGAAAGCTGGGGCTGAATGCTAGGAGGTGGGCTGGTGCAATTAAATCCTTTGGTGGATGTATAGGGACTAGGTCTTAGGTGGCGCTAGGGTCCTTACATGAGGGTATGTTGCTAACGGTGTTAACTGTTAATGTATAGTAGTGAAACTATGGTCTGCGAATAAGGGTATCAGATGTAGAGCACATCATTGTTCACATGGGATAATATATTTCATACATATAAGGTGTATTAAACTCATAATGGGAATGAACTCATTAAGGAGTTGCTTGTACGTGAGAAAAAAGGAGTAAATTAAGGAGAGATGAAATGAAAGTACATTTAAGAGTTGATTCGGTCATTATGGAAAGGGATGGAGGATAGTGGTCGGCGTTAAGGCGGATGGCTATAGTGTTAAGTGTGCTGCCGCGAATCGACCAGCTGGCGAGGACCGAAGATAAAGTGGGGATTGATCAGTCAAAGAAGTGTCTGCGAGGCAGACGACAATGTCTGTGGCAGAGGCTAAGAGAAGACCACAGTGCCATAATATAGAGTGGAATGGCGCGGTCTCTTAGGTAAGTGGAGGGCATCATGGTTAGATAAGAAACACCAACACATAGAGAAGAACAACAAGGAGAATAAACCTTACGTGAAGACGATGCCGAAAGTGTGTAGCTGCGTCAGTCGGCGTGCTAACGACCTGACAGCTCTGGGCCTGGATTTATGCACTGACTGCGACGACGTGGGCTCACATAAAAGGTAAAAGGCCGGTGTTAGCGCGGGCTTGGGGTTTCTCTCTCGCACTTTCGTCATTATTTCTCTCTGTCACTACCCTTTCTGTTTCTCACAGTGCATGTTGCTACGCACCTTTCCCCCAGTGCGGGGAAAGAAGGCTGAGTGATCGACTATTATATATATATACAGTATATATAGTCAGTTATATTATATATCTTTTTTTATATATAGTCATATATATATATATATTTTCTCATACCATAATATATATATATACTACTATAGTACTCAAGCTAGTTACTTATATATATATAAATATATATATAGTAAACTACTGCGTGGGCAGTATATAGTTATATAGTATAAGCTATATTATACTATATAACTATAAATATATATACTATATATATATATATATAATACTATATAATAGGCTCATAGTATATAATTATCATCAGAGCCCGTTCATACTATATGTACAGCTGTTGCCTATACTTATATTCATATATAGGTATATGCATTATCATATACAGATCAGTTAATTAGTATATAAGCTACATACTTGATTGTCGCGTATATACGTAATAATTCAGCCCTATAGTCACTACCCTACTCTAGTAGGTACTGATTGACTCAGCTAACACGATACTATCTACTTATAATATAACGTATACTATACTACTATACTATCATATATACTGATATATACTATACTATATATATAATATGATAGTAGTATATATACCTATCATATATACCTATAGGTATAATATCATACCAATACTTGATGTAAATGATCTGAATTGTTTCCCATTGTTGCCAGGAGCCGGCGGTGCACATTCTATGTGCGTTTGTACTAAACATCAAATTGTTAGATCCTCTCTTGTACTTTACAGTGTCAGCACCTTCTAAAAAAAAGTTGGCAAAAGTAAATTAAATAACTAACTGGTCCGATAGTCATTTTTTGTTGACAATTGCAAACGGCTCCCTGGCCTGTTTTTTATCTATTTTCTACGCCCAAAGCCCCAAATGATAACCCATAACAAAGTTAGCCAACAGGGCACAATTGTTCTAGTAAATCCCACACAATTTGTAAACAAGTGCAAACAGCACAGATTTTCTGTAATCTACACACATTTCTGATTGTAACAGATAATGTTCTGACAATTTAAGGATCAAGACCTTCATAGCCAAAATCTCAAGTATTTCAAACGGATAAAAGGAAATTTTTTTTTTGATGAGAAAGGAACGAGAACCTTTAAAGCTCTTGTACACTTTGTTCATCGGTATAAAAAAAGAAACAAAAAAAACTATTCCGTTTTTTTCCGGATTTCACGGTCCGCCCCACCATCAGTCCGTGGGCCGAGGACGCGCGGGCGTGAAGAGAGGAACTTTTTTTTTTGAATTATTCGACAAAAAACTTGGCCAGAAAATCTTTAGGAATTCGTCAAGATAGTTCAGAATCTTTATGCGACTAACAGGAGTACTCACAATTTAGGTGCTGGTAATAAATTTTATTTACAAACACCTTATTTGAAAATTGGTTTTTAAAGAAAATTTTTACAATTCTCTGAAAAGTACTTTGCAAAATTTATTGTACAGTAGAATAGTCAAAACCATGGCTGACCACCAACCTTACGTTCGTACCCAAAACTGCTTAACTATAAGACGTTCAGCTTTTGTATTACAACGTTTATTGTGAGCTTCGGGATACCCAAATCTGAAGCGAAATAAATCTTTCTGGCTAGCATATCATTGTTGAACGGAAAAAAATGAAATGTTAGCAAAAACAGCATTATAACATTTGGAACCAAGTTTATTCATTCTTTTAGACGGGCACAAAAAGAAAAAAAATCCACACCCTTCCTATTCTCATATATATATAATATCACATAGACGTACTTACTTGCCATTATAAGCTTACTGATAGCCATCTTCCGGAGACGTTTTCAGGGCCTACTAGGCCCTGGGACCTTGCTCCTCCCTTTACGCCTCCAACTACTACTACTACTACGACTACTACAACATCTACTTCTACACATGGACCTATTCTTCCTCCACTTCCTCCTCTACCTCCTGGTGACGTAACTGCTCCCCTTGAAACTCCACCGACAAAGAATTCAGATTTTCCTTATACTACTGCTCTGGGAGTAACTGTAGCAATAGGATGTTCATTATTAGTTTTAAATATTCTTGCGTTTGCTGCTATTTATTATCGTAGAGATCTTGGTGCTCGTCCAAAGCCTTGTGTTGAAACGTCCATGAGAGGTGACCCTCCAGAAATAGTTACAGATTCACCAGAAGGTAAGCCTTTAAGTGTTCATACTTTAAAGACAACATCTCCGTCTCATTGCTCTACAATTCATTCAACAATTGGTGGTCCATGTGACACAGATCCTATGCACGAATGGCCACCAAATTACAACACTTGTTGTGGACAAGAAATGTCTGAACATGATGCTCAACAACTTCAACTTCAACCCCAACCTATTCAATCTCAGATGCCCCAATTGAATAATGGAACATCAACTCTTAGGAGATCGTCAAGACCCTCTATGGGAAGACCTGTTTCGATACAAACACACGAAGAAACTCCTCTTTTTCCTCCATCAGAATCTGTGGACGACGGTCAAAACTTCTCAGAGATGAGACTCTGAGGAATAATGACTAGAATAGATGAGAATCCAGAAGAAATATAGCATCATAATAATTGTTATGTACAATAATGCGCTTACGAATTTGAGATAATAATAATAATAATAATAATAATAATAATAATAATAATAATAATAATAATAAAATGTAATAAATGATATAATAATAAATAATAATAATAATAATAATAATAATAATAATAATAATAATAATAATAATAATAATAATAATAATAATAATAATAATAATAATAATAATAATAATAATAATTGGTAAGTAATAATCAAAAATAATATAATATCATTAGTAATACTAATAATTAATATATATATCTATATTTAAACTAAATATGAAAAAAATAATAAATATTATAAATAATAATTTATAATTAATAATTTAAATAATTAAAAAATTTAATAATTAACAACCATTAATAATATATAATAATAATAATAATAAATTAATAGATAATAATAAATAATAATAATATAACGGCTATAGTTTGGGCAAACAGCTTTCTCATTCGTGATATATTATAACAATAATTCACAACACTTATGTTATAATTAGTAGTACTCTAATAGTCAGTTTGGTATGAAGTATGAATAACAAAAATGACCACGTTTTAGGGAAAAAAGTATAACACAGCGAAGCATTAAATAATATCTCATAGGTGATCTTACTTATACTAACCTAGTAGTATTACTGTCCAACTGACCATAAACTTCTGTTTTATCACTCTTTGCGACGTGGGCTATGTAGATCTCTACAAGCGCGGCGGTACAGAAAGTCTATGCATTTCGTGGCATGAGTTATAGAATAGACCGGTACTGTTTGGGAAAAGAATATAAGATATACGTTGAAAATATGTAAATATATGAAAAATCTTATAATAATAATAATAGTATATGTATATATATATAGATATAGGTATAAGTAGAGTGAGGTTATGTGAGTAGGGTTATGACGAATATTACTATTAAAAGTATATATATAAGTGCTATATATGATAGTAACATATTTGATTAAGTGATTGATATAGTATCTGTTATGTATATGAGGGGTGGAGTGATGTGTTGTTTTTACTAGATATAGTATATATATATATGTATAGTATACTATATTGTATCGTATATAGGATTTGCGGTAGTATGAGTAGTAGTTTCATATATCGTTAATATATGCTGATAAGGTATTAGGTGGGTGGTCGGGTTAACTGATTGCGGTAGGCCGTATATTTGAGTAGGATAAGGGCTAGGTGGATAGTATGTCAGTTATAGTATATAGGTTAGAGTGTGGGTGGTATATATGAGTTATATCTGTAGGGGGGTAGAGCAGCGGTGAGTAAGTAGTAGTTGCAGTGTGTTCCCGATTTAGTTATAGTATTTAGAGTTGATATGATTCATGCGATGATGGTATTAGGGAATATGTTGAATATGTAATAGGGTAGTATAGTATATTGGTGTGTAGTGAGTTAATAATAATATATACTTAGGTGAGTAATTATATTAATATATATATATGGATATATTATATATATATAGTATAGTATACTTATACTACTATAGGGGCTTTGTATGTAAACGAATTGAAAGATGTGCTATACGATCATGGAGCTGTTAGGCTAATAATTCACGCAGTTACATATATATAATATTTAAGTAATATATATGATTATATAGTATTATTATATATGATATAAGTATTTAGCATTAATATAGTCATGATATATATATATATAAATATATATTATTATTATCTATTATATATTATATCTAGTATATATATATGTAGTATAAATATATAGTATATATCATATAGTATATATATATATATATTTATACATATATAGTATATATCCTTATAATATTAGTAGTGAATTTATATGATATATATAAGTATTATTAATGATTATATGATATATGATGAGTGAGCGGAATTATATATATATAATATATTATATTATTATATATATTTATATAGTATCTATATATTATTATATATATTGTGATTAATCATATGAGTAGAGTTGGTGATGAGTATGGTGAGAGTAGGATGGGAGTTATTTAAGGGTGGGGTATATGATTTTATTATATTTCAGGTAATATATATAATAAATAGGTTGAATGAATAAAGATTAAGAATTTTAATACGTATCATTTATTGACATTCAGTATTTTTGGAACAGTCCAGTGGTGAGGGAGTTTTCCCATTAGAGTAAGGTAATTTACATTCGGATATAGCATATTGGAGGCCGTGTTATTGGCCGTCTTGACACGTTGGTGGGACGATTAAGTGCGCCCATGGGCGGTAGAGTGTGAGGGTGTTAAAAAAGCTAACCGGTCAGTTGGGTTTAAAAGGAGAAACTTGTTTGGAATTATTTCAATTACTTTTAGAGGTCTCGGGATTAGAAGCAAGCTCTTGAGTAAGATTTATTTATTTCTTTATTTTAAAGATGTCAATCGGTTTTTGGGTTTTGGTTTTCATTTATAGCTTCAATTACAGATATGAAATTCCATGAGAGATACTAATTGCTGTTCGAAATATTTTATGAAAAGGTTATAACAGAGATCAGCAAAACGGAAGAGAATTGAACTGAGGTCTAAATACAGTAAATAGGATATATAGATGGATAATAAATATAATATCAATAAATATAATAATGAATAATACATATAATTCAATCAATCAATTAATAATCAATTAATAATCAAGCTAGAACATAAAATAGACTGCATTTATATAGTAAATAGTAATAATGAATCTAAATGTACTACTAATTATACACTATGTAACTTAATCAATAAGTAAATTCAACTTACATTCTTGTAAAAGAGGCTTACAGTAGATGCATCAAAGCTTACTCTTATTGCATCCATAATATGTAAATCAAAATCCATAAAAAAGGAAGCCATTTAATGGAAATCGCTTGTTCTTTAATAGGTGAACTGTGGCATAGAGTTTAATAATGCTATAAATTTGATGAATTGAAAACATAAATATTAGTGTTTCAAAAATGGATAAATTAATGTGAAAAGATAGATATTACCCACGACTGGTGAAGTACTATTATTATATACATAGATTGGAGATCATAGATTATCTGTTGGTGGACATAAAGATAATACTGATGACTGGTTAAAGCAATATGATAACGTGTGTCATACAGAACCGTGTCTGGACTAGACTTAATTTTAAAGTGCATTCCTATAATAAACTGTGACATTTATTCTAATTTGATATATAAGTGTGAAGTAACAGTAATTATATATATATAGTATATATACGTGTGTAATATATAACTTTATAGGGAGTAGTTAAGATTAGAATACAGGGCAAGTAATAATATTTATTATAATAATGAATAATATACTATTCAGATAATTAGAATAGACTGTTGATATGATATATAGATGATATAGGAGTCTGGAGAGTAGTATATGAATAGGCATAGTGATATGAAGGTGTGTAAATAATAATCATAATATAATAGTAATATATAATGAGTCAAAGGGCAGTTTACGAAAGGACTCAGTAATATATATACTGAGGGTAAAATGGTAATGTATGATGAGGTGATTTAAGTTATAGAATATATCTGATATATATAGTATAGTAAGACAAACGAGGTGAGAAGTAAGACTACATAATATAGAGTATAGCGGTGGATATATTTGATAGAAAGTGAATGTTATATATACGACAAAAGGTAGAAAGGATAAAGAGGCAGAGTTGATTAAGGAATGTTGGAAAAATTGCAATGTGTGATGATAAAAAATAGAACGGTCAGTATATCGCGAGGTATCTTAAACAATGGGGGACCAGAATGAAAATATTTACGCTCCACCGGAGAGTAAGAAAATGGAATGAAACAGACGTAAGTGCTAAAAGAGATTTAAAGTAGCAAAAGAGGCAGGACATAAAAAACAATCGTTTGCGTACAGAATTATTTTGATCGAGTATTTTGTCGAGAGAAGTATAAATGCGAAAAGGAATTGTGTATATAAGATTACTGATAAAACTCGATATAGTATAGAGAGATGCAACAGTAGAATAAGTTGAGTGGTACAATATATTACTAATAGGATAATGATTAATCATAGTATGATGAAGATTATTTTATCTGGTTGATATAAATTTACTATACTAAGACTCACATTACTATATATAGTGAGGTAAATTAAGTATATCACATAGTAGAATTAATACTATTACAAAGTAACTTTGTGATTAGCTATGAGTGTGAAGTGTGATGTACCAGGTGTGGGGGGTGTATGGTGTGACTAAGGTGGACTGAGGAAAAAGTTTGAGGATAAGTCGGAGATGGTGTTTTGGATTGCAGAATGGTGTAGGTTGTGGTAGGGTTGATAGAAGAAGGGTGTGAAGAAGTTAGGTGTGAAATGGATTTTAAGTCAATTATAGATGGTGGGTAGGTTGTATGTGTTTTATTAAAGTATTGATTTATGTGCCTAGGGAGACATAAAGTTATGTTAATTCGGTTAAAAGATTTGTTGTGGTGATTTAATCTGCCAGTGAATGAATAATAGCAACTAGAAATGAAATGTATGTTAGGAATATATAGTGAGTATGAGAAATGCTAATATAGGAGCTATAGTAATGAAATATTATTGAAAATTTATGTATACTAATATATATTTAGTGATTTTAGTTTTGAAGTAAGAACGAGAAGTATCGTGAAGTTATACGTAAGATGAGGGTGGGAGTAATGATAGTCATAATATTAATAATTATAAGTGATACTAATGAATAGATATATATATATATATATATATATTCATATAGGATAAGAATATAATAGCTATATATAATAAAGTAGTGGAAGTGAGCTTAAACCTACAATTATGGGTGCTTAACATTATGTATTGGTCAGCATTTGTTTGGATAACAGTTATTTTACATTAAAGAGAAATAAAACAGTACATACAATATAAATAGTCAACTCTGAGAATGAGTGTGAATTGTAAGTGATATTTAATATGAGGGCAGTGACACTGAGTGGGAATATTATAAGTGACAGTGATGAGTATTTAGAATTTAGATAAAGACAAGATAAAACATTAGTGCATCGACTGTCGATCTATTTGTCTCACTGGCTAACTATTAGAATTATTAGTTTTGATAAATAAGTATGGGATATATCATATAATTATAAATACGAGCTACAATGAGAGTATCTTTTCATAGTTCTAAGAAAAGTTTCGATTCATAGATATATCAGGTAGTCACTAGGAATGATAGTGAACGATATCTCGCTAGGTGATGATCTACATAAGTATGAGAGAAAATATATTAGGTAGTAGTATGTAATAAAAAGTCATTGAATAGGGAGTCAGTCTGAGTAGCGATGAGTGTTGTATTATAATATAGTATTAGTATAGTAAATAAACGTAATTAATAACTGAACTTGTTAAATGTTAATATAGAATAATAAGTATAAATATATAACAGTGATATAGATAGTAGAATTATAATGAGTAGTGGGAGTATTTAGGTTTTTAAGGGTAAGAGTGAACATTTGTGATAAGTATCATAGTATAGCATGAATAAGAGATAGTATATATATAAGTTGTATGTCATTTATATATATAATAGATATATATAGTATATATATAATAGTATAATATTATATATATATCTTATTATATAAATATGTTTTTTTTGTTAATAGATATCTTGTTATAGATGTAGTGGATATAATAAGTATGATATATAGAGAGTGAGTATATGTAATAGTAGTAGTTGAGTAGTAATCTAGAGTATTTATACTGGATGTATATATATACGTACATATAGTATAATGTAATAATTTGATATATAGATATATCTGGTATAGCGTAATGATGAGATTAACGCATCACATGGTGATACTGATGAAGATGATTGGTATAACATTAATGTTATTTCTAATATATATATAGTATATCATATATATTAAGAGAGGGGGTCTGCTATGTAAAATACCGTATATATAAATGGATATACTTTAGTAGATCATATTTAGTTGGATATAGTAGTTTTAGAAGGTGAAACTTGGGTAAAAGCGTGTATGTTAGATGGTAAGGTATTTAAGTGTAACAATAGTTAAGGTGATACTTCATATATATGAATAGATTATAAGATTGGATGCTTATATATATGATGTAATAATATGCAAATTAATATATACTGTGATAATGGTTGAGTTATTTGCAATATATAGTTATATAGAGGTAGTGAGTATATAGAAAAGGTGTATATGATCAGGTAGATAATATAATATATAATATAATAATGATAATATAGAAGAATTGTAGTAATGTTTTAAAATGTATAATGGTGTTTTTGAAGGTTACTGCAAATATAATAGGTATATATTTATATATACATATTAATATATATATATAGTAGTGTATAAGGATGAAGATATTACTATATATATACTACGGTGATATTATGCTAGTAGCGTAAGTAAGGACCTTTAAGATTTCTTTAAGTAGATATTTATATAATGATGTTAGAGATAGGTGATTCTAATAAGGTATATATTAGGTAAATAAAACCGCGTCATAGCATGAATATTTATATCGCACTCACGATGATTTATAATGATAACATATTATAATATAGTGATTCTAATACCTATAATATTAGAGGTATGCAGAAAGACTGGAGTTTGCGATTCTAATTTAAGGATAGATATTAATTTTTTATAGAATCAAGAATAATTAAAGTTAACGTAGTACAGAGATTAGTAGAAAATTTAAGAGTGTGAAGTTATTATGGAATAGAATAGAAGGTTGTAATGATAAAATGATACAACAGAACTTAAACACTTAATAAGATGAGAATGTTTGAATATAGGATGATTATGTTGTGGTAATTGAACGGGTGCTAGCTATATTATTCACTTAATTACGATGGATGTCGCCAGTATTAGCAGAATGGTGGGAGACAAGGACACCTGAGAAGTATTGAGAGTACAAGAGAGAGATGAAGATGTAAGGACCGTCAAATGTGCACTAAAGAGAAGAAGAGATTGAAGGAGTTTTGTGAAGTAAAGTTCGAATAGAAAGTTAAAGAGTTGGCAGCCATCGGAGCATACATATCGAGTAACCACCCTCAGATGCGAAAAACATGAAGCAGATATACGAATACAATGAAAGACAGAAGAGAAGAAGTAACAAACATAAGAAAGAATGAGAAATAACGAATAAGCCAGAGATGAGAAAAGTAAGTAATACTGAGCGATTTGACAGGCGTTCTGATATATAACTACATATAACAGGGAGCTATTGTAAGTTGTAAATTAATAAATAAATAAACACTAATTACAGAAAAAGCATCATACTAATAGAGCCATCACCAGCACTAATATAAAAGGTTTGTAATTTTCGTCGTATTTCAAAGTATAGATTTATAGTTCTTTGATGATTATATAGATGATGTATTATATAGTTATTGATATCAGGTTTATATTTCCTAATATTTCTGTGTCATTCAAAGGAAATATGATATAGTATAATGAGTAGTATATAGCTTATATATATATTAGGAACTAACCTATATTATATATTCTCACGACTCACTCTGGATTAAGGTTATTAACATTTTCTGGTATTTACGTATAAAAAGAAGTAATATTTCACTCAATAAAATAGCTGATATGTTAGTATATATTAATTAATATATACTATATATAATATAGTATAATTAATATATATATATATCTATTAATATTATTGAAAATTCTATGATATTTGTTTTATATTACTATTTATTTTATATATATTGGATGAGATATGATTGTATTAGGAGCTGTAAATTACTTATTTACTATTAAATAAGCAATATATATAGTTGTATTATAACAAAACTTAATTATATATATTACTATAGTGACCTTTAAATATATAGTATATATATATATAGCTACCCTTCAGTATATTTGTATATAAGTCACACTTACTGATTCGTAATATTATATATTCTCATAATAAAGGTGTGATATTTTATATATCTCATATATATAATATATATATGTAGTATAATACTATATTTGTGGAGGTATGATAGTTCTTTACTATTCTCAAAAAATATCGTGAGTACGTTATATTATATAGCCTATAAGTTTATATATAATAAACTTAATCTAGTAGTAATATATATATTTTAATAAGGGTATTATATATTGTATCTTGGCTGAGATCTAAATAATTACATAATATGATTAATAATAGTGATTAATACTATATATACGTCCTAACTTTAAAATATGCCTAACCTGACTAAGTTATCTAATATGAAAACAAATCAAAAATTATTATATATATTATTTATATTATATATACTAGTCATAATAATTAGTAATATAAGAAATATATGAGTATTCCAATAGAAAATGCTGGTGATAGTATATCTTTATATAAATAAGGTATAAGTTACCTCTATACTACATAATAAAAGAATTTTTATAATAAGACACCAGATATGTACTATAATAAACTTATATATATATAGGATATATATATATTGGATTCTATACTTTATTTGAAATAAGTTAATGATTAATTATTAGCTCAATGAGTGATGACTATTTTTATTTATGAGTGAGTAATATAAATGATAAATATATCAATAGTCATGCATTACCTATATATATATATATATATATTATTATATATATATATATATATTATATATAGTAATATATGAACTATTAACAAGTAGATATAGATGTAGTCAGATGGATATATATAGTGAATGATTATTCTCAAATTTATTTTTTATATTTGAGAATGATATATATATATAATAAGTTTTATATATATAGCTTATATATATTTATTTATAACAGTATTATTATATAATCATTTATATTATTTTATTTGACTCGCTTATATTTTGAGTATATATAGTATATATATTTATACTCACTCAGCAGTTTATATTCTCTACACTATTTATTTATATAAATATTACATAGCTCACAGCTATCATGTATATAACACTTATGCATGACGAATTTAGCAGGTATGACATATTAATGAATAAGTTTTGAATGAACTTGACATATATATATAGATGATATAAAAAGTTATGTCATTGAAAGATCCGGAAACGTTCGTAATAATGAATAAAGAGTGAGTAGCTAGTATTAGAATACTGTACGTATTACAGTAATATATAAGTTAGGAGATAATATTTGCGGGTTTAATGATTTATACAGTTATTGGTATGAGATAATATTTTATCTCTATTAAAAAGTGATATTAATTTACTTAGTAGTATATAGGTAGCTAATGTATAATATAGGTATATAAGTATATCATAGCGTATATAAGTAATATTACAGAGTTGATATATATTCTGGGCGCTAAATGTTATTTATTTTCAGTATATCTATATGTATATAGGTCTAAATTATATATAGCTATTTCATAAATTTTATTATCTGATACATATTTAGTGAGATTACTATTAATTAATATTAATAATAATATATATTAATATATATATTATATATATATTAATATATATATTATAAGTATTTATATATATATATTATATATATAGTATAATATATATAAATATATATTATATATAATTATATATATTATATAATATAATTATATATATTTATTATATATGTATAAGTACTATATATATATAAATTAATATAATAATAAATATATAGTTAATATAATATATACTTATATATATATATAGGTTATATTAATTATTAATAGTATATATTATATATATTATATAAGGTTAATATTAAAATATTATATATGTTATATATAGGTATATATTATATATATAGTTATAACGTATATGAGTAATATATATATAGTAATATATAATAATATATATATTAGAATATAGTATTAACTACGTGTTTATATTAGTTATGATAGCTATTTTAAAAATATCTAGAAAATGTTAAAATATATATTTTGTACTCTATTTAATATATATATATATATGATATTAATATACAGTTTCTTAGATATATTATATAAAGATTGCAAACTATTATAGGTATATAATATATATTATATTATTAATTATTATATATTAAGTTATATAATAGTAAATTATATATATATATATATATTTAATATATATATATATATTTGTAATTTCAAATTATCTTCTCAGGTATATTTGAAAGATTTTTTTTTGCATCAAAGCTTAAGTGACACAAATCACTATCAATGGGCAAGATACAATTCTACACAAATAAAAGTTGATAAAATTGAATTATACACAATTCACGCATATCTATATATAATATATATCATGATATATATATTAATATTAATATATATTAATATATATATATATATATTAGTATATATATATATATATATATATATATATATATATACTATAATATATATATATTATATATATATTATTTCATATATATATATAATATTATACTATATATATATTATATATATATTATATTAAATATATATATTATATTATAATATTAGTATATATTTTATATAATATTATATATTTAATATAATTAATTAATATATATATATTTAATATACGTTGTATAATTTTCTATATATATATATCTTATATCAATCTATATATATATATATATATATATATAAATATATATATATTATATATATATATAATATATATATATAGGTATATTATATACAGTATATAGTTAATATACTGTTATATATATATATAATATATATATATATATATATATATATATATATATATATATATATATAATATAGTATTATATAATATATATTATATATATATATATATAAATATTAAACTAGTATATATTATTAATATTATATATTATATAATATATTATATATATATATATATTAATATATGTAAAAAGTATATATATATAATTTAATATATATAATATACTAATCTTTCGTATATATATACATATTATATATAATATATAATATATATAATAATATATATATATTATTACTTAATAATATTAAGTATATATATGAATTTATTTATTATTTTATTAATATTAATATTAATTATATAATATATATATAATAATTAATATTATATTTAATTATTATTATATTATATATAGTATAATATATTATTATATATATATATTAAGTATATATATGTATATATTATAAATATATTTAAATATAATATATTATATATATATATATATATATATATATATATATATATATATAGTAATATATATATACTATTATATAGTCTAGTAAATATATATATATAGTATATTATATTATGAGCTATAGTGATATACTACTAATGATATATATTATTTATATGATATAGTATGTATATATAGGGTTATATAGTGTATGAATATATATATATATAGTATTATAATTATACAATAGATCGAAGTATAGTATGATATATTAATATATAGTAAGTAATTATATATATATATATGATAAATTGATGATGTATTGATAAGTGATAGTATAATCTATATATATCAGTATAGTATATATGATATCTGTATATAATGAGTAGTTAGCAAACAAGTATTGATCCCTTGTCTTATCGGGAAAAAAAAGAAAATATTGTCTTTGGAAGAAAATGGTCGAGGTTATATTGTGTTTGGAAAATTTGAAACTCAGAGATTATTGGTTTTTTATTATGGGTGATTATGATTATGTATTATTATTATTATTATGTATTATTATTATTGAAATGATTATTATGTTATTATGTGTATTATAATTATATATTATTATTATATTATTATGTTTTTAAATGTATTAATTGATTATGTATTAATTAACTAATTTGTTCTATAAAAAAGAATCTTTTTCTTAAACCAATATTTGTTAACATCAGTGTATTATTTTATTATTTATTATTATTATTAGTTATTATTATTTATTATTATTATGGTGATTATTAGATTTATTATTATTATTATTGGATATTATATTATTTATTATTATTTTATTATTATTAGTGTATTATTTATTATTATTATTATTTCGAAAACAAAGCCTTCATAATTAAATAAAAAAAATATCAATAAAAACTGTTACGGTAAGCATCATTAAAACTAGGGAGGGTTGTGGGGGAATAGGGAAATTTAGGGAATTCTCAGACAGTGATTGTAACTGCTAATATTCGGAGTCATTCTTGATAAAAAAATATTATAAGATAAAAAAGAAAATATTCGATAAAATCTAGAGTTAATATAAATTACGCAAAACAAAAATTATTTTCTATTTATTGTATATTTTTTATATATATATAATTATATATCATATATATATACTATATACGTATATTATATAATATTATATTTAATATATGTGTATATAGTATATATTTATATATATAAACGTATATATTATTATAATATATTATTATATCTCTAAGTTATATTTTATAGTTCTATAGAATACTCATATGATAATCGGTCACGTAATATACATAATAGATAGAATTATTTTTATAACTTTTATAATATAAGATTATTACGGTATCACATAATGAAGGTAAGTCACAAGTTATTACGTGATGATAGTATGTTAGATATCTATATGATATATATAATATATATATATTTATAGTATATATAGTATATATAGTGTGAGAGTGGTCTAAAAGTGAAAAAGATATTTTATAGTATATTGGTACTTACATTGACGGTATCAATAATAGATGTATGTAGTTTCTAAGTGTATTCCTACCCAATAGGAGTATTAGTAATATATATTTATATTTTAGTATTTTACGATTTTATATGCTATATACATTATATGACATACTATATTATATAGTATATATATATATATATATATATATTATGTATATTAATATATATATAATTATATGTATATATATAATATATTCATATTATATATAATGATATAATATATATATATTATATATATAGTATATATATATATATAATATATATATATAATATATAGTTATATATTAAGATATTATTAATATATATCCTATAGTGTATATATATATATATATTATTATATTTATATATATAAGATATATATATATATATTAATAATTAAATATATATATATAATATATTATATTATATAGTATATATATATATATATATATAATTATTATATATATATATA
This sequence comes from Trachelipus rathkii, assembly GCA_015478945.1. NCBI lineage: Eukaryota > Metazoa > Arthropoda > Malacostraca > Isopoda > Trachelipodidae > Trachelipus > Trachelipus rathkii. The sequence goes on along the minus strand of JABUQX010012129.1, from coordinate 11,029 downwards.
TATATATATATAATATACTATAATCTATTAAATATATATAGTTATTATATCTATATATATAATATATATATAGTATATATATTATGGTTTGGTATTATATATATACTAGGCTATATTATATAGGTATAATATATATATATATATATATATATATGACTATATAGTATATGATGTATATATAATATATATATATATATACTATATAATGATAGTATATTATATAATATAATATATAGTACATATATATATATATTATATATAATATAGGTTTTATAGTTATATATAATAGGTATTATATATATATAGTATTAGTATATGATATATATATTAATCATCTATATATTTATATATATTATATTACTCCGTATATATATATATATATATATATTTATATATATATAGTATTTTAATTATATTATTAATAGTATATATAAATTAATATATAGATTATTATATATATAATATATATATAAATATATTATATATATATATATATAGTAGTATATTATTATATATATATATAATATATATTATATAATATATATATATATATTATATAATATACTGTACATATATATATAATTATAATATATAATATACAAATATATATATATATGATAATAATATATATATATATATATATATATATATAGTGTATATATATTAAATATATTAATAAATATATATATTAATATTATAATATATATATATAATATATATATATATATATATTATATATAGTCAATCGATATTATATTATAGTATATTAATTAATTAATAATATATATATATATTATTATATATATATATTATTAAGTTTAGCTTATGATAAAGTATGTAGATGAAATATATTATATATATATATATCATATATATATATATAATATATTATTATGTAATTATAGTATTATATATATATAGATTATAAATTTAGATTATATATATAATTGCATGTATTTTCTATATATGCTTATACCGAATCTTGTTATGATTTAGACTAATTGTATTTTAGTGGTTATCTTATATGTTTTGTATGAATTTTTCGTAATATAAAGAGTTGAGTAATATTGAAAAATATATATTAAAAACACATTCGATATATATATTATTATTAATATATATAGGTATATACTATATATTATTATATTATATATTTAAATCTGTATATTATTAATATGTATATATAAGTATATATATATAGTATATAATATATATATATAGTAGTATAATAGATATATAATATAATTATTTATATTTATATTATTATATATAGTATATATATATTATATATTAATATATATAACTATACGTATATAGTTATGATGAAGTTATATAATATATATATATAATATAATTTTAATATATATGATATATATATAATATACAGTTAATATATATTACTATATATTAATATATATAAATATGAATATATATATATTACTATATATAGATATATGATTATATATTAGTATATATATATTATATATATAAGGTTAATATATAGTAGTAAAGTATAGGATATAGTGATGAATTACGTGCGGGTGAGTATTATCAAGGTATAGTGAGTTATAGAGCTGGCTATAGCTATATAAACTATCGACTTACTTTGGTTACCTAAGTGGCTATTAATATAGATAGCAGTGGATGTAAGGCGGTTAGTGGCAGAGTAGACTCAGATACGTGGTATTTATTAGTTAGTACCAAGGGTTGGCATGGGTGAGCGAGATCCTATGCGGAAGCTAGTCCATAGTGGATTGAGTGGCGTATCGAGGGCTACGCCACGGGGTATCATAGCACACTTGCGATGGCTAATTCGGTCAAGATATGTAGTTTATATTCTTTCGTATGACAGGGTACTTAGATAGAAGATGAGTCACTTAAGGTATGATGACCCAAAAGAATTAGCTTGGTATAGCTTGGTGACTCATTCTCCGGAGTGGGATTATGTGGTGATCTTAAAGTGCCTTCAAGTAATTGTTAGCGACGATGGTACCATGTTTAGTCTAAATACTGTATTGAGCAGGCAATAGTAAGATTTATATCTTTCTGGATATTGAGTAGACGGGTGACACTATCTAACTCGGCAGCGGCGAGCTCGGCAGTATTCATATTATATAATTCGAGTGTGGAAGTAAGAATCGTGCAAAGATCGGCTAGATTATGGAAGTCTAAGATTTGCGGTATTATGGGCTAGGTTTGTCCATGGCAGTAACTTGTATGGGAAGGTATATATAGAAGTATACATGACTTCTATCTGGGGAGATCGTTTCGTCGTGATTAAGTAATTATTCGATAATACTAGTAATATAATAATAGAGTATTATATAGGTGGGGATATAGTTGTAGTGGGATAATAGTGTACTACTAGTTACAGTAGGTAGTGTATAGTATAGATAAATCCGATGACATGGAATTAGTGGGTAAGACGCGAGGGATTGTGGAGTGACTGCTACGTGCGTAGCGGCAGGTAGCATGCTGTTTGTGTGATTGACGTGCACGGGGGAGGGTTCTGATATGCAGTGTAGGGTGGATCAGTAGTCAGCGGTCGTGTCAAGGGGAGCGGATGTGAGCTATGGGAATCGCTGGTGGGCGTGAGGCGGCTATGTGATATAGGTGGGAGTCGGGGTCTGACTTAGAATTGAGAAATAACTTGTCAGGTGGCTAGGGATATGATATATCTATTGATGTATTGGCGTAAAGTTATAGTGAGCGCTACCGGTGGTACTTGATATATATAGAGGGGTTGGGGCCATCGTTATGTCAAAAAGTGGTTCCGGTTATCGGGTTATGAGCCCGGTTACTTGTGGGCAAAAGTGTTCGGGATGGGTGAGGGTTAGTGCACGTTATTAGACAACCGTTTCTTTGGAAGTGGTAGATGATGTAAAGCGGAGCGACCTTAGTGGGCTCTTTGTTTGTATTGGTTGAGTTGTCTTTGGTGTGTTGGATCTGCTTTGCGGTTGCGGCGTGCGAAGGCAGTTACTCCGTTACTGTTTAGCGTTTTGACTATTGAATTAATGGTACAGTAGCTTTAGGTAATGTTGTTGGCTTTTGTGTATATTAAAGTTATCTCATCATTATGGCATTATTATTAAACATACCATCATGTAGGGACTGCGCACTTAAGGCTTGTCCTTTAACATCCAACCAACGATTTAATTGCACCAAGCGGTCCTTCCTTACCTGTTATCGAACTCTTCTACAAGCACTCTGCTCATCCGTTCCTTTTCATCCAACATATATGAGCTAAATATTATAGCGAACTCTAGACACTTGTTCCGCCGGCTGCTAGCACGCTGTAACATAACTTCACACGAGAATTGGTCGCTCGAGCTCACAACCAGTGAGACCCTTAGCTCTTAGTCGTACGTTTACCTTCAAAACATCCTCTTTTGACACCACCGTCAATTCGACTGCAGATCTCTATAGTCAATTCATGGTTCCGGAAACTTCAGGTTCAGATTCACGCGCACAAACGGAGGAGAAAGGATCGTGCCGCAGGTGATAATTAGGGTTTTGTGTGGGGCAGGCCGCTAATCATTGCTTCGTTTCTCCATCACCTGTGGCTCCGGCTAGAAGCAGAGTCTCCTGGCCACTAACGTTTGCCGACATCGGTCTGAATTCTTTCATTAACCATCATCCATATCAAATTAGAATATAACCAAGAAGTCATAACAAAAATCCCTGCTCACTCCGCTATTAAATTAAAACAACCGATTTCAATGCTCCATCTAGCGTTCTGACACGTCTACTATCGTCATGATCTTTTTATTTCATTCAGAAGAGGAGACGGGCTGTGACCACCGAATGACATATCCAAGTAACACGAGGTTCCGGATAGGGATCCGTAGTGTAATAGCAGATGGTTGATAGGCGCCATGGATGCGGCCATTCGCCAAAGAAGACGCGCTAAATAAGGCAACAAAGTCATAGTAGTGTCCTGCGACTCTCTCATATCCTCGCCTCTTTCAATTGAATCCTTTGTTTTGCGAATATAAAATTTATCCAAGACATCCATCTAGCCACTTACTAAACGCATGCTCAAGGTTGTATCTTCGACAAATCGAGCTCCTTGTAATTCATGCTCGAAGCATCGCACTCTTTCGAAACCAAGAATTGCAGTATAGTATCTTTCGGCCCTATTAGACACGTCAAGTAGAGAGCCTGAATTCCATAGTAAGAGTGTCTTTGAGCATTAGCCTTCAATCTCCGTGTCCCCGTTTATCGTAAGGGTGACTAATGTATGTCTGCCTCTCTCAATCCCTCGAACTATACCCTGCATAAACAGTTTGTTACATGCAACTTCAAATCCCATCAGATACCATCTCGTCTTCCATTTCTTGTCATTTCAACCGGTAAGAGTAATCAATATATACCTCCATTCCGTGCCAGACCTAAAATTTTGTCACACCCTCGACAACCAAATCCCATTGTTAATGACCTCAGTGCTCAACATCTCCATTTCTCCCGAGAGCCATCAGCACCGCACACATTCAACGTATCGACCGTCTTCATTATGTGCTCAATGTTATGCCAGATTTTCGATAAGTGTCCCCAACCATACGCATTACAACTATCAGATCACATGATCAAATACTCACCATAGCTTCATACATACATACACTAAAACTAACTCACTACTTAACTCTCTACAAGTACATTACATACATACCATACATTAAAATATACATACAATATACCATACATACATGCATACATAGATACGTACTATCGATACATCATACAGTGACATGACATACGTACCTACATACATGATGATATTTTGATTCGCTATCAGAGCTAGCACGCAAGACCCTTGTAATGCAAGTAACACGGTTTATGAGAGCTTCCCTATCTTAATATATCATACGTCTGTTGCGATTGGCAAAAAAAGAAGTAAATAAATTGTCATTTCTGTCTTATTCCTCATTTCCGTCATGATCATTTTGTTTCAATGTAACAGATTATGATCCACACACGAGTGTCATCTTACCAAGCTCGTAAATTGCACCTTGGTATCTTCACAATCAGGTCTTGGCATGTCTCGACGTGCACTCGCTTCGTCCAAGTGGCATGATATATTTTCGCCTATTAGCAAGCTGCAGGTAAACAATTCCCGTATTTAATTCTTAGAGTTACTTCTTTTCTTACCCTTATTAAGTAACTGTACTCAGGTGATGGCTTGCTTCTCGATTCCCTCAAAACGTATACTGCTCGCATAAACGGCTTGTGTATACCGATTCCAATATGCCTAGTCAGTGTCAACTCGGATAACGGCACTCTTATCTCTCTTTCATTTCCTATCTATTTGCTAATCAGCCGTAATCTCTCCAGCGCAAGCCACTCCACTCTAGTTACGAACAGCACCATCCCTATTCATTTATTGCAGCTTATATATATATTATATAGCGCGTGGTGAGGTGTGACGTGGTATATATGTGATATAGTATACTATATGGGATATATAGATTATTACGTATATATATATTTCTAGTATATTATATAGTATATATATATATATAGTATATTATAGGGCTGCTATATTATATAGGATAGATATATAGGGGTATGGTGGTGGTGGAGTCTAGTGTTACGCATACTTAGAGTGATAGGGGTAGGTAGTAGTAGGTATAGAATTTGTACTATAGTAGGCTATATGTATAATATTATATAGTAGTATAATTAATTATGTAGTATATATATATATGATATTAATAGTATAGTATATATATATATAGAGGTAGTCACTAGTATAGTATGAAAAGGATTTTTGTATCTTGAACGGGGTGTTGCGTCAAGTTGGCTTCAAGCAATTCAGATCTGAGCAAAATGTAGGACTAAGAAGTAACGGAGGAAATAAATAAACGGAAGCTTATCTTGGTGGCGTTAAATGGATGAGAATAGCGAAAAGAGGCACGAGGTCCGTTATTGGTGCCGGGTGTTAGCGGTCAAACACTAGTTCCGATTAGGATAGACGGAGTGACGGGAGTAGACGCGGGGTGATGTGCCGACACGTCGGTCTGTATTATGATGGTATTGTATATATATATTTAGGTATATTATATAGTGATAGGGTATCGTATAGCTGATAGATATTATGTATTGTAGCTACCTGATATATATAAGGTCGGTTTATATACTAGGTGACAGTATTGCTGATAGTATACGGTATAGATATATAGTATAGTAGTGATCATAGGGCGTAGGGTAGGTGTATTATAGATTTAGTATATCTATGGTGTCCTGTTTCACAGAGACTAAGCAGGGACCGCGGTGGCCTGAGGTGTTGGTAAGGAAATTGAAATCCCGTGGGCACAGATTATCGATGAGTATTGTGCCGCTCCGACATGAGCGACTCCTCAAATTTAAAAGCGAAAGACAGGAATATTGTCAAAGAAAAACTTAACAAAGACTCGACTCCCAGAAAAGATCAAGAAGTCGTACTTCATAGTTACGGACAAACCGGACGGGTTCGCGTTACAAAGGTGACAAGAGAGGAGTGTTCGGATATGTCAGCCTTGGCAGCTGAATCCGTAGACTTTCACTCCAAGAAATAGAATGCAAAACTAAAAAATGTTAGGCTGATTGAAAAAATAGGAGCTGGGTAACGAAATTAAATTGTATACGCTCTAGAAAAAGGTCCTAAGGAGGCATAAGAGGCACCCCAAAGTGGTCAATGTAACAAATTTCGTCAGGAGTCGGACTGCGAAGGGCATATAAAGAAAGTATGTGTCGAAAGAGGCCAATTAAAAACTAAAGCAGATTGTATAGGCTGGACGAATTCTTCGTGAGTAGAGGGAGTGGATCAAGGTCTCAAAGTAGATCACGAAATAGGTTAGATAGAAAAAGAAGAAAGCGTTGCTAAACGACTAAAGAAGAGAAGGTTGGGGAACAAGGCCAAAAGATGTGTACTGTGATCGAGTGTGTGTGGTGCCCCGAACGAAGTGGACCTCGGGAGATACGACACCCGAGCCTCTCGCGTGCCTACGCAGTAAGAACACGGCAGTTGGTTTCTTTTGTCCGCTTCGAAGGGACGAAATGAGGGAGGGCTCACGCAAGCGCTAGAAGAGAGTACAGGTTAACACGAGTAGTGGTGCAGCTGCCAGCAGCGCCGCTCTCTCAGACTTCTGCTATTAACGTTGTGCTGTAGGAGAGATTTGGAACACGTTCGTAAGGTTTCATTGAACCACAGATGCCTTGGAGGTAAGATAGAGAGCGCTGTGCTCTCTGTCTCTCGTCTCGGCTGGAGGTTGCGTGATTCTCTCTCTCTCTCTTCTCTATATATACTATACGTTAAGTGTATATATATATAGTTACGCATATATATTCTTTAGTAATATAGATATTATAGATATATATATAATACGATATATAATATATATAAATATAAGTATACATACATAGCTTTGTTTATGTCGATTATTGTGAGTAAGTGTAAATTATTTATTTTAGTTGTATGTTATATATTTTCACTTTAACGCCTGCTAACTCGGCAGTAAGATAGGTGAACATACAATAATAGACGCCTAATGATATGTAAACTACTTTATACAGCAGTAACATTTTATTAGTTTAACAAACAATACAAAAACTTTAAAAATTGGAGAAATCGATTACATTTCTGCAAGATAGGCCTTTCAGTCCTGGTGGACCTGATTCAATCTATATTTGTTCAGTAACTGTTTATTTTCGAGTTTTGTTTTTTTTCATCTTTGATCTTTTTCATTATGATTTTCCATTTTTTATCAGTCAAAAGTATGTTGTTGAGAATAGGGTCTATTTTCATTTCTCCCTCTATAATATTCGTATGTATTTGTTTTGTATTATAAATCAGGAAGCTTTCCAAAAGTTTACGTTTAAATGTGTTCCCATTTTTTTTGAAGAATCTGATAGTTTTTTGCATTTATCTGGTGATTTAATTGGTTTCTGTTTTTAACCAATGCGTAATTTAAGTTGTAGTTTGGTTGCTCTAGGTTTGAGGGTTCCTGCGCCTAACACTTAATTTATTGCCCTCAAATGGATGCATGCCTCGGCATTTCTGGGGCCTCTGTTTTATCACACAACACCCCGCACCCGCTCTACCCCCACCGCCAGTTCTGAGGAACAAGGGACAGGTCTGATGAGTCTGAATGAACATGTTAATTAAGGTGTAATGTCAGTGAAAGGTCCAATCCTACATAAAACCAGAGTTCAGGGAAACAAAATGTTAATCCTAAGATTCTAAATGCTCAACATGTAAACGAATACGATGAATTTAAAAGTATGTCATTAATAGGTAGTGAGAGAAATAAAAATAATAGTGTTCCAGACATTACAAGTAGAACATATGATAGAATGAGCATAGCTGCTAGGTATAGGGATCAGAGAATTGGAGAGAAATGAGATAAACCACACAAGACTTCATCAAAGATATGCGATTGGAGAGTTCAGATGAACGATGTACGTTGTAATAATGATAGAATAATGAGAGTGATGTGGCATTTCGACTAGTAATGAAAGGGTTTGATTAGAAAGTCCCATACTTCACCCCTTTTTAAGCAGAGCTCTATGAGTTGTTCAATCGGTAGAGCGACAAAATCGCTTTGCAAGGGCCAGGGTTTGATCCCTAGTCTGGATCCTAGGTAGCAATTACCTAGAGAAATTTTCCTCCTAGAATAGGGCTATGCCCATGAGGTGTGAACTTTTGATAGAAAAAAAACTACTTTAGATTTTTTTTACCACGTCTTTTGGCGAAATGACAAAATCCTACATCTAAGTTGGAAAAACAAATTTCATATTCAAATCAAAGGTCGACATGTCCCTATTAGTGTACAAGCCCCCCCAAAAAAAGGTGAGGCAATTATAAAAGGGAGTCTCCCAGACTTTAAAGTAGAGTATATGAATGAATAAGTATATCGGTTAAGTCAGGGGTGAAAAGGTTGGAAAGATAAACGTTGAGAGTGTATGGAAAGACAAATGATATAAACTATCCTTAAAGGAAGAGTCATGCGACAAGAAAAGTTCAAAAAAGAAGTGTCCGTTGAAATAGTGACAGAGGCTGGAAGAGGGGAAGTGTTTATTTATATAAAGGGAAAGATTTCAAGTTAAGAAAAAATCATGTATGTTGTGGTCCTTTCGAAGACGATCAGGGACACTAGTGTGTAATTGCATTAACTTCTAATGTTGTTATGGATTGAAAATTGATAGGCAACTTCACCAGATTTATTCAATCTTAGTCTAGAATGATGGTTTCAGTGAAAGGAGAAAAATAGATACTGATTCAATGATTCAAGGATTTACGATACTCAGTAGAGTTAGGAGATTGAAAAAAAAAACTTAGATTGGCAAGATAGGTAAAAAATAAGAAAAGCTAAATTGATAATGCGAGAACAGAACGTTTTTGTACATATATGCTCAGCATGAACCTTTGAATGAAAACATATAATATATGAAGTTAGAGAGAACATAAAAGAGTTTACTGCCGAAGTATTTAAACAAAAAATTTCGGTAAAGAACTACAAATGAGGTATAGATTCTAGACAAAGAGAAGTGATATTGTTCAAAACGGAAATATTATAAAGGCAATAAATTTTGAAAATAAATGATGAAAAAAAAACCATGTATAAGAGAAAGCTTGTACTTCCCTAGTGACACCAACCAAATCACAAGAGGCTCCCAAGCTATGATTCGGAGGAATGTATAACGGATAATCTTTGTATGCCACCTCTCTGATACCTTTGATTCTAAACTAGTTACAGTAATATTCAAACCTTATGTTGTGTAGATCCTGGGGGTATGGTTTATATGGTATGTGTAAAAAGGGAAACGGGAGGAGCACTGCCCTGCTTGACACTGCCTGTAAGTTACTGCTCAGGTGGGCATCTGTATTGCGAGGGGCAAAGAGGGCAAAGGAGCTGTATATTCCTCCATAACTACAACACTCATGTCATCTAGACACACATACACACACTCTACGACCACACGCACAGCGCACACGTGCGGTTTTGACGGGTGCTGGACGCCCACGCACAGCACACGCACACGCACAACAGCAACACGGACACAGCGTGCGCAATATATATTATAATTATAGTGAGGTATACTATATAGGTATATAGATATAGTAGTAGCTATATATCTATATAGTATATATATATATATATATATATTATATATATATATACTATATATATGATATTTAATATTATATATAATATCGTATAGTATATATATTCATGCAACACTGTAACTGTAAGAGTAGTAAATTTTCTTGAAATTAGCAGTGAAGAAGCGTCATCGGGCAAAGGAATTCTTTCATTACCATTTTCCTTATCTTAATTCCATTAACATATTTCTCATATTCAATAAAAGTTTCATTGACAAGACCGGCAATTAGCTGCGAATGATTTATATATTATATATAATATATATTATTGTATATATATAATATATATATAATATATTAATATATTATATATATATATATATATATATAATTATATATATATATAATATAATCGATATATCATATATTAGTAGTATATATATATTTATATATAGTGTTGATTATAGTATATAATATATATATATATATATGTATTATATATATATATATATATATTATATTATATATTTTTATATAGATATATATAGATACTTGGGTATACTATACTATACTATATTATATATAGTATTAATATATATATATGTATATTAAATAGTGATAATATGTGATGAAAAACATACTGATATATAATATCGTATTAGTAATTATATAAGGTATATATATTATAGTTATATATAAGTATAGTAATATATATATAGTGATTTATACATATTATAGTATAGTATTATAATAGATATAGTTTTATATATATATGTATATATTAATATAATACCTGGTATATATATATATATTATATATTTAGCATTCTATATCATATATATATAAGTATATACACATCACCTCTAGTATGATATATATATATATAAATAAGCTAGTATATCATATGATATATATATATATATATTATTATTATTACTATACTTATTA
>JABUQX010012128.1:30000-55000 GCA_015478945.1 Trachelipus rathkii | reverse complement strand
AGCGTGCAGATATTATGTATGGCATGATAAGCGCCAGCTATTCACGCTGCGCGATTATGGAAAAGCCAAAAGTTGAAATAATTAAACAACACTATGCTGAGAGAGCTAATGCGAATTTTGTCAGATTCGAGGAGCACGACCGCGATTTAGCCACTAGTGCGTGGCCGGTTATCAAATAAAACACACTCTACTCTAGCACTTCCATCACTTTTAGTTCATGTCCTCCACCACAATAAATTGCGAGAATAAAACTCTTTCACACACTGATTCAACATTTTACACTGATACTATCGAGGCATTTTGAGATTAACGTTAATGTGGTTCAATGAATGACGAATACTAAATATTTATTATGAAAGGGCTCCTTAAAGCTAATAATAATTAATTAGGTACTTATTATATAAACGGTTGATAGAAATTATATTAATATTGTAGAAATTAGTTGGAAAGGCCCATAAATAATTGTAATATAGCTGTAATCTAACATATAATATTTTAATTAAATTATCTTCTGGATATACCCATAATTTTAAAAGTCACTTTATCAAAGAGCAATGTTAAACTACCTAGGGCCCTAAGTAAGTGGCAGGCTTATAAGAATATACCTAACTATTATAGGCTATAATTATCATGATATATATATCATTCATAACTAAGGCTAAAGAATGTAAATATGTCTTTCAATTTACTTCAAATTTAACATGTCACTGCACATTTACTGAAATGGGGAAAGTAGTAATAGAAAATGACAACCTAAGCTAAGATTTATGAGCATCAGTAATTTAAACTATTAATTATATGCAATATATATATATGAAGAATATAGATATATAGGATCCACAGTGACCTCATCAATAAACACTTCAATACTCTTAAGTTATTATTATCATAAATACATGAGTTATTTATGAATTAGGGTGAGCATTGAGTGAATAATAACTCAAATAAGTTGGGTAATAGGCAATTTAATTGTTTTATTTTATATATGTATATTTGAATTTCTTTGCTTGAAAGATCATCAATCTAACCTATCATGACCTGTAATCTATGGATATTTTTATGGTTTTATGATTAACCTGAATAGCAAGACTACAAAATTATTCAAATAAGAATTATTAACAGAACAGAAGATTGAAAGAAAATTATAATGTAAATATCAAAAGTAAATATAGAGTATAGTAATTGGGTTGCGAGGCACAAAAGGGTTGGAAAGATTGTATAAGAGGAAATATAATCTTACATCTAAAATATTATTAAGGGAAAATGGGTAGTAGTAGTTCCGAGGCCTTCAGTAGGAAACAAGAAATATTATAGGAAATATAACAAAAGAAAACATTGAACAGCATTACTTAGGTACAGACAAAGACAATTGCAACATATGGGAAAATTATTTAAAATTTGAGAGTATACAAATATAAATACCTGAGAAAGACGTGTATTATTGCCATCTTGTCTGTATGTAAATTGTGTTGTATATACATAGAACGATTTACTAATTGCATATACATAATACCAGTTACTTTCCAAATTTATGGTGTCGAATGTTGTGGCAATCATATATTATATAAATGGTATAAGCATGCATTAATCCTATATTACAAAATTTAGATGTGGTTACCAAGAATCTTATATATACTGTAAAGTGATAATCCATCATCCCTTATTGTGACACTATTGTTATTTATACAATTAATCTCAATTTATTTAATGAATATATTAATTTATGTAAATTTGTAATTAATATTGTCATTATATTAATTAATTCATTTAGGTTATTAATATTTTATAATGGATATTATTTATATTATTATTATTATTATTATTATTATTTATTATATTTATATTATTATTTTATTATTATATTATATATTATATATTTATAATTATTATTATTAATTAAATTATATTATTATTAATTTATATTAATTTATATTAATTTATTTTAATTTATAAATATTATTATTTTATTAGTAATAAATATTATATTAAAATTATAAAATATAATATCTTATATATTTAGTAAAATATAGGTTTATTATATTATGTACACTTTAAATCATATAATTTGGGAAATTATTTTATGATTAATATTAAATGACCCTTATATATAGCTATTTAAAAAATTACAGATATACATACTTATACAATACATACATACACTACAATTACATTTACTAAATAACATAATAACGCATACATACATACTTATACATATACAAAAGATATAAGCATACATACAAACATTCATACAATCATATACGACGTGAGTCTATACTAATTATCTTATATTATTAATATAATAACTCTAATCGGCTCTATATTATCTTTATAAATAGCCCATTATGGCACAGATCACATATTAAATATCTATTATAATTATCCTGATTTACACGGCGTTTTGGAATGTCTGCAAGTCAAAGGTAGTTCTGATAAATAAATGTAATGGTAGATAGTGTTTCCTTAGACTTTACCTAAATTAGGAGCAATGTAAGATTTGAGTAGTCATATATAGTTGGATATTAAAGTCCTGGGGTTAGTAGAGAAAGAGTTTTGTAGTGATATAAGAATTAGAGAATTAGTTGATAGGAGCAGTAGAATTAAGTACAAATAAATTTCTATAGATTCGACAAATTCACCGGAAATTTAATCGATACCATTAAATATATATTATAATGCTTACTCGAAATCCGTTAGATTCGCATCCACGAAATATTGCACCATTTACAATGGTAGGTAAAGTAACGTGTCGCGACGAACCCTTATCTCAATGGTAATAAGAGTATAAATAATTATAGTATTGTATAATCTTGAGGACAGTTATTATCATGATTATTATATAAGTGTATATGTCTTAAATGTAATATAAGTGTAATTAAATAATATATAAAAAAAGTGAACGTAATATAGTTATATAGTAGACGGGAGAAGAGAGTGGAGAACGTGAAAGTGAGTTGGAAATACCAGAGAGTAATAGATAAAAGACGAAACCTATATTATATACTTACATATATATAACTAAACACGTTTCTTACCCTTCTGATAATAGAATTACAACTATAGTTAATATATTATAATAATTATGTAAAAAGTAATAGGTTAACAATAAGGAATTTAATTTACCTAATTACATTATTTACTGGTATTTATTTTTTATCTCACAATATTCATTCATAAACAATGGTACTCAGATATGGGTAAATATTGGAATAACTTTCAACATGTGAGTAAGCAAGAGGTTAAATATATTGAAATAACTTGTAATAGTAAAAATATAAATTTAGGTATAACTTTGTTATTGTTAGTAGGTATATATGTTTAGATATTCAAAAGGCAGGTAAGTAAAAACCACATTTATATTACGAGAAATATAACTTTATTATTAAATTAATGTAATTATTATATACAATCCTTAGCGGTGATATATTCTAATGTTAAATTTTACATAAGGTTTTTTATTATTTTATTTATCTTTATTTATTATTATTTTTATTTGATCTAGGAATAATATAAGTGTCACTATGAATTGGCCTAATAGTAAGTCAGTGTTAGATTCCTTACTGGAAAGGAAAAAAAAAACAATTCAAGTATATCATATAAGCAGTTATTAGATCTGTTAATATGGATATTATTATCGTCGTTAGTACTGTATTAATTATTATTATTTAATTAATTATTATATATATATAATAAAATAATATATATATATATATATATATATATATAATATATAATATATTAATATATTAATATATATATATATATAATATTAACTATTATATTAATATATATATATAATTAATATATATATATATATTATATATATATATATATTAATATTAATTTATTAAGTAGTTACATTTAGAAAACATGTATAGTATATTCCATATAAAATAATCTTCATTATACATTATATTTATTTCTACTCTCTGTGCATTTCTTCATCATAGTCCTGCTATTTCTTCCACACATGAGTAAGTAAGATGCGCTATAAACACTCAGAACTCCGGAACCAGAGCACGACACGTAGAGCTCAAGACACTATGGCACAAGCTCACCGCTTAGAGTGATAAATTCCCTCACCGTATTTAATTTGTCTCATGATCAATCTTGCAAGAGAGAGTGCATGGCAACTTACATATTCATCACTTATACTATCATAGAAGCCATGGCGTTAAGGAGTTGAGGGTGGTTCGAGTTATTCCTTCGCTCGCGAGAGATTGGCGTTCTATCGAGAGCGAGGATTTTTTTACGCCAAATCCAAATTGCCTTGCTCTTTTATAAGGCCGACTCCTATACGAGCGAATGCTCACCCGCCATTCTTCTCTCACATCCTAGGATTTACTGTTTGGGGCACGAGAGTTCTTCTATCTTCTCAGCGCACTCTTAGAACTCTCTCACTAGGAATTATACTCATCGCTTTCATAAGCATTCGTGATTGAAAGCATGTTATTCATATCTCTCTAATCTCTTCTTTTATCTTCAACTCCGTCTTCTCTACCTCTAGCACAGATCCTACTCCAACACACTCCGCTACCTCTTCCACTATTACATCTGTCCGCTTTAACTCACAATCCGAGTCTCTGAGTGCATTTCACTATCTCACTTTATTACTTTCCTTTCATTATGCTATTTAAATGACCACAAAACCATCTCATAATTTCATTTTATTCTCCATCATTTACCCTTTCTTCAACACACACCACTACGCGATTCAACTTACTCTTCTGACTCCCACAGATCAGTTCACATACTCATCACTTTACCTCAATTCTTCTCAACACTAAGTCACCACACCTCTTAGAAGGAGGAGGTACACAACTCCAATGTAAGAACGATCATGAACTTTAAGTATTCTAGGTCATACTACTTATTCCAGACACATATATGCGTTTCCACCACTACTATTCTAGTCACCAATACATTCTGCCCCCTGAACACTAAGAGGCCTAACAAAGAGTATTTTGACCTCCAATCATTTCATTAGTGAAGTATCTGAGAAAACCCACTCTAGCCACACCCTTCATAATGACTTTAGACCTCCTATTACATTCACCCAACCAACCGATCTTAATTGCACATCCTACCTCCCTGCCCATTCCAACGTATTCCTACTTGTTAAACTTTTAAACAGCACCATGTATCTCGTGGGGAGCGATCCCCTGTTTCCGGTTCTCATTCCCCTCATACATCTAGATAACCTCAGAGCTTATTTGAAAACACTTCTCTCACTAAATTTAATTGTTCTCCATACGTTGCATACATCTGTGGATCTATATACAATAACTTCATCAGGCCCATTTGGGTACCGACAGTGCTACTGAGACTACACGTGCAAGATAACCTAATAACTATACTCTTACCACGTTTACTTTTCTAATAGCTCACCTCCTTTTACTAACACCCTAGTATATAGCCTAAATCTTACTCCTACCAATTACCTACTCTAATAAACTTCACTACTTCCAGATATCGCCACATATACTAGAACCTAAATCATATATATATCACGCATATATTAAATAGTTAGTGATAGCTAACCTACTCCACTATCATCTCCAATTCCTCCACTCAATTATTTTAACTATAACCATTCCTCTGACCCTATCTATAATACTAACTCCATCGAGTAATTATTATCCTTTCTCAATAAACCCATCCATATATTACAAATTATAACAAAGGAGACATAACTACAACCCTGTCTTACTCAGCTGTTAATCCTAAACCAATCACCATATTTTAACATATTATATAATATATAATATATATATATAATATAACGCATTTAATTTTAACATCAACTTCACTTAAATCGTCATATATAATAGTATATAATAATCAAAATCACGTCTCTTTGAGCGTCTCCATTCCAGTAACCTTACCCCAAACACCATATATCCACTAGATCCTCACCTTGGTTCTGCCCATACCTGCCATAGCGCTTCCCTATTAACTCTGATCATACGCCTGTTCAAAATCCATATAAACGCACTAAAAACTAAGCAAACAAAAAGCTACACTAATATGAGCCTGCGACACCTCACGAAAATTCTATGAGTTCGCTACAAGATAGATCAAACCCCCAAACAAATTCTCCTCACATCCCTTAAAATTGTTCTCAAGATTATAAGATCCTGTTTTGCATACAACCACCCGGTAAACATCACCACTCAGTGGATATCTTTCACGTACTCTTTAACACGACTGGTGGGAGACTCAGCAAAGCAACAGGACAATCCCTTTTGAGATCCACAAACTCGAGCCAGCAATGCATCAGTACTCGCAGTTCCAATCGTTCGGACACGGATAGTATCTCTGCGAGCACCAAAAGCAAAACACAATACCTCTAGCAGCAATCAACTCCTTGCTCCTTATCATTCGGCACAGGTATTAACTTATCTTTAATTCCTCAACTTAGAATTAAGGTTTAATTGTGTCAAGACACTTCGTCTTCGGTCACAAATTATGGCTCAGGTTTGAGACATATTCATGATTCATTTGGGGTATCTACGAAGCTTTTAACCCTGTGTGCTTCTCTCAGGGAGCTTTCAACACAAAACCCCCTCTGAGGAAAACATATTGAGTTTTTATTTGGTTCCTAGAAGAGGCTTAAACCATCTTCGATAGTACTAACACTTTAATATATCTATCAAACTTTCGAAATTCCATATCTAACTCTAATTCATCTCCGCGAACCGGGTTTCTATATTGCGGGGGATGAGAGGTCTTTAACCCTTAACACAGAATCGAATTTCTTAATATCCTTTAATGAAATTTCACGGCCCATTTCTTACTTACAAGTCCTTTGTGTTCTGGTTTATTCACTCTAACACCCAATTGATACCCATTGAAAAACATAAATCGAAGGAAAAATCATTGCTCCTTCCTATTAACGAAATATAACATTCGATTATCAAATCGACGGCCAAAAATACCTGAATACCGTTCCTAATAAGGCAGCCATCAAGCGCCGCAAGATCAATTAAGGAACACAAGGTTTCTTTGTATATCTTATTCAGATTAGGCTTAATAAAGATTGGCAGCAGTTCTATCACGAGGACACAGTTTGCTTATATCTTTCCTTATTGCACCTAACACTTATAGCAAGCTCTCACACTATCTTTCTCATTTACTCAATTAGAGAAGAAACTATGCCCCTATCCATCGATACATGAATTGGGGTCGATTCCTATAGAATATCGATGATGAGAACAAGATTCCCCCTGATTACTTTCACCTCCTGTAAGGTTCTTTCGAGGCTTACGTTCGACAGAATGGCACGCGGCCAGTACTACGTTTTCCTTTATTGCTTTGGTATAAGTGATTCTCTCTCATGTGGACTTACTCCTCATATTTATCCATATAGTCTGGGGTCATTTACCTCTTGGTTTTCCTACGTATACACCTTTTAGTAATTTCTTTTTTCCTCCTTATATAAATTCCACAAGCATCTTTCTTTGGAGTCTTCATCACTCTTGGCTTTTCCCAGTACATTTTCCAAACTATCACATTCTAGCATGGTATAGCTTTCTTTTTTACCTTTAATTCCGCTTTCATCACTCGTCTTCATTCCCCCATTCACTGTTAAACATTCTTACTTCCTACTTAACATCACCATACTCCTTTTGCACTAACTAACAATTGCTTCCTTCCAATATCATAATTTCCCCATGTATCCACTTGTGTGCAATAATCAACTGTCCCGAGTTAGCACATTGCCTGCTCGATTTAATCATAGCTGAGCGCTCTGTATCATATTTTGAGCGTTAGTCTAGGTCTCCTTCACGCTTTATACGTATCTACATCTTAATTTTACCTACTTCCTTTCGTAATGTCGACCATTCCTTTTCTCTTGTACAGAAGGAATCCCCTGACACGTCAACTGTAATTTTAACATTAGGGAACAAGCATCACAGTGAGAGGTGCTAGTCCGAGTAATCGCCATGTCTCTGAACAGCCGTAGACAATACTCGAGAGCATCACAACACAGATACCACCAACCACCCTCCCTCTTTTCAAAGACTTACTACAATTTATTTCATGTACTCTTTTATAACACGTTACGATATTCCTTCATACTCTTATCCAGGTATAACACCAATCTCTTAGTAATGATAGTGGGTGCTTATGATTTATCTCTTTGTGGTTTTATTTAGAAAAGTAATGATTCGCTGACACACTTGACTAGCATCCATCTTCTATCTGTTCACAGAAAAGTTCTAAATCACCTTCCTACCCGATTCTCATTTTCTCTGCCGCCAATGTTTACGCAGGGTCTAACCAAAGAAACCCATCCGTATGGTTTATTTCCGAGCTCATTTTTTTTGATACACTCTTTATCTCTAAGATTCTAGATCGACGACGTACCGAGGTCAAATATCCTGAAGACTCGCTACTGCCACCTTCGTCCATTTCCCGAGAAATCAGATCTAAGATTATTCGCCGAGAAAAAATCATACATCATCTTCCAACGTTTCCGGGTCCAGATGAACAATAGAGAGAGAGAGCATCAGCACGACCTGTGATTCGCTTCTCAATACTTGAGAATTATTGTAACTCTCTATTTAGAGAATGCTCGTTAGGATCTTTAAGGTTTTTTCGTACTACATGATTAACGTGTTGCAGAAGTCTAACCTATAGCTTCGTAACACAGGTCACTCATTCAAACATTGCACTCCCTCTCTACTCTCTTCTTCATTCTACTGAAACCATCATTCGAGCAGACATCCATCACATTTTATCACCTGGACATCTTGGTTGTGGCCCTTGATGAAGGTTGCTGCTGCCTACAGTGGCCTTCTGCTTTAGGTTGTTTCTACGTGTGTGTTGTGATTCCATCTCAATTTCTAGTCCTGTTCCTTTCATCTTTGTTTCAGTCACAGTCAGCAATCAAATTTGCCCTTCTAAATACATCCATACACCTCTCTCCTTCTTCTCTCATACATAGCATTTATTTTCGCTCTCTGACGCATTCCATGTACCCATACATTCATACAGTTTCGCTTCGAAAGAATAGATATGGCCTTTTTTGTTTTACGCTGATCACTTGACTCTTGGGTGTCTTCAAATGCGCCCTGCAATTATGCAGTTTTCACTCGTTTGGCTATGTACAATATCGAGAGGTAGGGTGTAGTAGTTTCTGGAACCGCATGCCACCCTATCCACCTACATTCAATCGACACAAGTGAGATTAGGAGTTTCGCACACATTTAGTTCGTGGAGTGGCGTATACACTGAGCGACAAGCAGGCACGCAGAAGAGATATACGAAAGGAAGTTTGATCACAAGTAAGTATTAAGTTAATTGATTTTGTAAGTATACTTGGAAGTTACTGTGTATTAGAAGTTAATTGTGATCTATATGGAGTATCTCGAAGTCGATGCTACTAATATGTGGGTGATTTCCAGCTTAGTGATATCTTTTTCTGTCATCTTACGGCTGATCATTTATTGAAGTTGATTTTTTTCGAGTATAGTTCATTAATGATAGATAGATAGTTTAGTTCTATATTGTTTATTCACACATTTGAGTTGAATTTTGTTTTTATTATAGTAGTACGTTTATGTAATTTAGTTCTATGGTAATAATCTTGGATAGTGGTATATTTTAGTAACACTTTGTGATTTGTTTACTAAAGTTATATCTCTGAGTCTTGTTAGAGATGTGATATCATCTTCTGCTTTAGTTTTTTTTTCGTTGATTGAGTGGGGAGATGTCCTTTTTGTGATTACTACGTGAAAAATTAAGTATATTATGTATAAAGAAGATAAATCACATAGAGAGTGCAAAGCAGATAGATAGATGGAAGGAAAGGTAATATATAAAAGAGACAAGAAAAAATTAAGAAGGAAGGGGTAAGAAGATAGTCTCAAAATGACGGAGCAGTATGAACCTATATAAGAGTAGTAAAAGGTGAAGTACTCAGTAGTGCTAGTCAAACATATATATATAATAGGTAATATCTAGTAATAAGAAAAGCACAGAGTGCGTTACCGAGGAAGAAGATGAAGAAAAGGAAAAAGAAAGTATTTATAATATATAATATGCCCGGAAGCAATATAAGTATTTTTGAAGGTATTGAGGTGTATTACCGAGGCACCTGTGGCAGGTAGAATTATTATTCATTCCATTTGGTATGCAGGTATTTCATTATTAGATTTGATAATTATTAATCACTCTTATTATTAATTAACATTATTATTATTATTATCCTCAATATATTATTATTATTGGATTTAATAACTTATCATTAAATATTTATTTTTTTACTATTATACCAGAATTCAATTAATTATTATTATTAATTATATTATTATTATTAATTATTCAAAAATTAAGAAAATCGCCTGATTGATATATATTCTTTGATATTGCTATAAACAATTTATTCTGTAATTATTTTCAAACCTTGTGAAATTAGAATAATATATTTAGTAGTGTATTCTTGCCATTACATATTAAATATAATATATTATGAAATTATAGGATTTGAGTTAATATTATTATTGAATATAATTTATTAGGTTATTAATTATGAATACATAAATCGATTATAATCAGTCATTTTTAAGCAAACACTTAGTATCTATCTAATTATTATATTATATTTTGCACATTATTGATTATTATTATTATTATTATTATCAATTTAAGTATATTGATGAAACTTAAACAGGGTCATCGTATATATTATTATTATTATTATTATGTTAGTTCTCAATTATTTGATGACAATTTTCTTCCCCCAGATTGGGGGGATGAGTTTTCCAGGCATATTTCTTATTTCAGCTATCGGCACACAACATGGAGAAAGCTATGTAGAAAATACATTCGTTCTCCAATGTCCGACAAAAGAAAGTCAGACCCTTACTATCCACCAGTCATCATACCTCCACTATATAACGTGTGAAGAACTCATTCGCACGTCAAGCGCAAAAAAATCTACCTATGGCTTACATTACAGTAGCTACGACAGGACTCTCACGTTTTATAATGCGTGTCAGTAGGGGTCATCCCGTGGCTAATTGGCAGAAAGGCTATCATGCCAGAGTTCCATAGCCCCTTACAAAAAACCCCAAACCATTCTACTCTATTATGCTCCTTTCCATTCTCCGCCTCAGCCAAACTTCATTTATACCTCTTTGCCATTCTGACATTCTACCTTCTTAACTTGGTGAGGCACCTAATATCACCACCCTTTTCTTTGGGAGCGTGACTAATCTACAATCTAGTTTAGATCTCCCCAGCACACTCACCACTATAACTAATATCCTAGCTCTTGTCAATCTACAAACGAACCGATTATACTTCATCATCCAATCCTTCCATATGATCAACCATATCCATCATATGTACTCTTCCAAAGTTCACATTTCTCGACATCATTTACTCCTTTCTTCACTCACCACACAACGCCCTAAAATACGTTCATCTCTCTCTCCTTCCATTTCTTTATTTAATTCCTTCTTCCTTCTACACCTAACTACTCGTCTCTCTCTATAGTCATCTGTATCTCCCTCTTAGATCTACTTCTGTACCTGCTCCTATTTCTCTTCAATGCCATATCTCTGCTTCTCTTCACTCTACTATCATACCATTCATCCACTACGTCAACATACATTCATCTCTCATCTCGTCCAAATCAATCCGTTCACACAACTCATTACTTTGCGGTCACATTCTTTCATCAGAACCAAGAATTTTAATTGCATCAACCACCTTCTCACTATACTTCACTCCTCAACTTCTGATACTTCACATCAGCATCCATCTCTCTCCTTCGCATCATCCTATCCTCTCTACTCCTTTTTTTCATCCTCTCATATATCCAAATACTTTAAAATCGTGCTGCATACTTCTTCCATCTCGTGGCCCCCTCTCATTCCTAACATAGCCCACACCGTCAAGATTCTCTCCTCACTGCTCTCCTCAATCTCGTATCCTCATTTAACTTCTCACACACTCTCCTTATTTCGCACACCTACATCGTCCCTCAAACCCCTCTAGCCTCCATTCCTCTCAAATCTCTCTTCCAGAATTCTGCTATACACAACCATATCATTCTCTCACTACAATAAGGGGCAACCCTGCCTACTCTCTCCCCATTTCCCTTCATTTCTACTTCCTTCCCCTTCGCCTCACATCTCTCTCCTCTATCCCTTCTATATCTTCTGATAAGCACTCCCCATTCTATATACATTCATTAAATAATCCAATCGAAGTCACAAACACATCCCCTTCGCCTCACCCTGTCTCACTTATTCACCCAAACTTTCCATTTATGTCTTACAACACGTGCTTCTCTATTGTCATACATTACTTTTAATTCCATTCAGTCAGCCTACTACTCAACACCACTATATCACTCAACATCTGCCACATGACAGTTCTCCTATCTTAAATCCTGTCATTAACTTCCTGTTTGCAAGTCCATAAAACTTAATTGCAGTTTATTCCCATTCTCTTTTCTCACTCTATCTGTCTCTCTTCAAGGTAAATATTGCATCTAGCTCCACAAATCGTCATCCAACACCTCGTTTCTAAATGCATCACGATGTTCTTTCCTCTGCCAAATTAAGTCCCTCTAGCCACTGATGCACTCTTTCATACCCAAAATATCACCTCATCACCTATCTACTTTCTTATCACTTACAATATCTCCCATATTAACACCTCAATTCTCCCTATAGTTTCCTTAACGGTTCCCTTTCCTATAATACTCTCTCTCAGTCGGGTATTCTCATTATTGTCCCCTTCAATTCTCGGAACTAAGTTACCCCTCCATCCATATAATATGCTCTTTGTACACCAAATTCAACATCCATTCTTAATCACTCATACTCGCCTCCCATTCCTGATCATTATCATAACGCGGATTCCATTATACCCTTGCTAAATTTCAACCATTTTCTTCAACTTTCTCACTTCAGTGTCTCTTTCTCTCGCTACTCTCATCCCTTTTACCTCCTCCTTACTAAATTACCTCATCTTCCCAAAATATCCCACATTTTCTCTTCTTGCAATACCTCAATCAACCTACAATATTCACTAGATATATATCACTAGAACTTTTCATTCTGCACCAATGTTCTATCCAGATTTTTGAAGTGTTTCCTTCTCCCACAGCTCTGTCTTAACATCTCAATTTTTCGAGTGAATTTTTGCGAGACGTCTTACAAAAGCAACCAATTCACTTTCCGCACTATTTGCATTAATGCTAATGGAGATTCCCCTTACTCTTATTATTATTATTTATATTTATATTGTTAGTAGTAATATTTATATATATAATATTTTGACTGTATATAATGAGTGAGCATATTTATATATATAATTAATTATTAGGATAATAATGTTTATTTAATATTATATTTTTATAATTAATTATGGCTGAATAGGTTCTGGGATTTGTTTAATTTTTTTTCGAAAATAGATTAAGCTTTTCTCTGGTCAATTATAGATTGACTTATATACATGGATATATTAATAATTCGTATGAAAGCGTTTAGAGTTGTTGGCTGAATATTATCATTCTTATATTTTTGAGATTGTTGGCCATAAATTTATAACATATTGGTATAGATGATTTTATGAGTTATAATATAATAAAATGAGAGTATAGTTTTTTATTTCATATAGTATATGTAATAATATTATATTTATATATATTAATTAATATATTATTGGGTGGTATAGACATATTTTGTTTATTTTTAACTCTAAATTATGGTTTAGGAAAAAAAAAATTTAATGGATTAGGTTTATTTATTGTAAATATATGTAATATTATAATATATATTATAATGGGTATATATATAATGAGTATATGATTATATACATAGAATATTAAAAGATATAAAATGCTTAAATATATATGCAGCTGTTTTATTTGTACTGACTCATATTTTTGTTTTGTATGTCATTTTAAACAGGCTTTATCGATTAGAGATTTTTTGAAGAAAAAAAAAAAGATTCTGTCAAAACCGATAGAATATGTAGGAATTTTTTGGATTTTTTTGTCAGATTCGTGACGTCACACGAAAAAGATATAATTTTAAACAAACTTTTTTTAGATAGTTTGTATGTATATTGATGTATTTCGTAATTTTTTAAGTGAGTTATTGTGCGAGTTTTATCAGATTGCGTTTTACATAATAAAGAATTAGAGGATTGATCAGGAAATGACTTTTTTTCAGTATTCGAGGAGCGTTCACGAGCAAAATTAAATTTGTAAAACAAAACTTTTATTTAAATGGCTCGATCTAGTCTGTAATTATTGTTGAAGTAATTGAATTTTTCAAATCTATGTAAATTTCAATAATATCCTTTTTAAAATGATGGGCTCTTATAAGTCCTATATGACACATGAAAACAGAGACAGCTAAAGAGTGTTTAATCGTTTTTGAGACATTGTTACATGATTTGTATTTGTAATTATTTTATAAATGTTTCAGCGGTAATAGAAGTTTCGTCTTCGAAACTTGATATTTTGCTGACAATAGTGTAGGAATTTGGACCAGAAGAGCCTTTGCTAAATATTAATTATTTTAACTTTTTTATTTCTATTGAAGTTAAATCACTTAAATATACAAAAGAAATAAAAATATATATAAAAAATCAAAAAATTTAACTGAATTTCACTTTGGAAAGTCCACACAATAATTTGATTTTCATTGTTTTTTTCAATGATTTATTATTTTATAATATTATTAATAATATTATTACATAATTTTATTGTTCCTTTAATAATAATAACTATTCAATATTATATAATAATAATAATAAAATAATAATATAATTGTATTGTTATTGTATATTTTTCAGACAGTTAGTTCATTCGATGTGGGAACATTTCCGAGTTAATTCTTTCTCTAGCGATTCATCGTTCAATTTTGATCTAAATGTTTACTTAGATTATTTCGGAGAGAGAAAGCTGACAAAATTACCCATACAGATTCTGGTGTGATTGACCATAGCAGCAGGCCATTATTAGAACTTTCACGCCACACTTTTATTAAAGAGTGATATATATATGATAAATGTATTATATAATATATATATTTATTATTTATATATATATTTATCTATACTATATAATATATGTATAAAATAATATATATATATATATATATAATGTATATATATTATTATATATAATATATATATAGTATACTTGCGTTTGAATGTGGCTGGTGGTTTTTTGATCTGTGTGTTGAGTCGTTTGAGGATTAGGTATGAGGATGTATGTAGCGTGGTGGTTGGGTTTGCGGTATATTTTCCTAGTTATATTATAAATGATTTTTGCAAAACTAAGTTCGGGTATTGATTAGTAGTTAATTAGTGAAAGCGTTTATGCAGTGTTAGTGATGATAGTGGTGTTGGAATGTAGTCTGTACTAGAATGGGAATCAAAATCATAAGTCATGCGCTATGTTACACTGATTAGTGATGCGTGTGTAAGAATAAAGTGTATATTGGTGAGTATGAGTATTTCTTTTGAGAATGAAAATTGTAAGAATAGCGGTTGTTAAAAATGTCTCCCTGGTCTAATTTCAATTTGTATATGGATGGGGTATGTAAGAATTTATGGTAGTTGATTAGAGGGTTGGTTTAGAATGGTTGGAGAATGGAGATGAGTGGAGGGTGCCCCTAGTCCATTTATATGCGGATAAAATTTGTGGTTTCTGTGTGCGCATTCTGAAGAGAGGGTTTGAGTGAGGATTGGTAAGAGAAGATTTGGGCAGGTGGTGTGTAGGAGGGCTTGAAAGTAAACGTGGATAAGAGTAATTTATATTTGGCGGTGTGAGTAGTGAGGACAGACTACCTCCTCAGTGTGAATTTATTGTGTGGGAATGATGGTTGACAGGTAGAACAATGAATATGGAAGTTTTAAATATTTAGGTATATTGTTTGAAGATGAGAAAGTGATGTGAAGGTACGGGAATAGGACGAGTGAGGTGATAAGATAGGTAAAAGTTGTGATGGCCAAGGAAGGTGGCCTGGAGTGGCACAATTTAAAATCGTATGGTGAATGCAAAAGGGATCTTTTAAGTCTGTGAGTGTGAGCTAGGTAATGTCTTTACATTGAGGGTATGTTTTGTTATTCTCTCTGTGTTTAGTTGTAGGATTATATGTGATGGGAAGACTATGTGTGTTCTGGAAATAAGAAGTATAGATCCTAAATGTTCAATGTGTTCAGATTGGACAATTTTTAAGAGGAGGGTGTGCTACGGTGAGAAAGAATATTGATAAAAGAGCAGGGAATGAACTTTATAATTTAGAAGAAGTGGTGTGTGTTGAAAAGAAAGGGTAAATTGAGAGAATAAAATGAAGTTATGTTTGAAGTTTGGTCATGTGGAAAGGAATATGGAATGAATAGTCGGTTGGTTTAAGCGATTAGGATTATGATGGTGTAGTGTGTTGTGGGTTATCGAGACCGGTCTGGGAAATCCTGAAGAGAAAGAGTGGTATTTGCGTCGGTTGAATTTTTCGTTAATGTCCTGAAGGAGAGAAAGTTGAGTTTTGGTCTTGAGTGCGATGAATAAAAGGTTGCATTGATAGTGGTATGAGAATTGTCTGTGTTTTTTTGTGTGTTAATGGGCATGAGTTGTGGCCTCACCTGGGCCAGGGATGAACCCTTACATTTGACGATTTACCGATATGAGGGCCCCGTCGCGGTCCCGTGAAGCTCCTAGGGTGGATTTTCTGGTCTGTGACGACTCTCACTAATTAATGTAACAAGTAGGGGGGGCGGTAAGCTGGGCTTTTCTTTTCCCGACGTTTGTCAATGTTCTCCAACTGTTTTCTTTCCCCGGATGCTTGTATCAGCAACCTTACCCTCCATTTGGGGCAAAAAGGGAAGGTGAAAGAAAAAAAAGAAAGATATATTCATATAAATATATATTATCCACAATAATATAATTATTTATATATATATATATAATATATATATAATATACTTATATAATATATATATTATATATATATATTTATATATATATATATTATATATTATAATATATATTAATATTTCGCCTTTCTCTTTTGCGGTTCATTTTCTCACACTTTCACTCATACGCTCCCAGGCAAACATATTAACTATACCACCATTTTATATCCCCACATATATATAACACATGATTAAAAGGACACACCCCAAATCTTCTAGTACACCTTACAGACATCCCTACTACTCATATCCTGTGTGCGGGCGAGAAAGAATTGCCCACATCGTTGGTCCTGCGTGTCGTAGAAGTCAACTAAGGGGCGGGTGGTAGTTGGGTTGGCTGCCCACTAACCTATCTCTTGCTAGAATGCTGAGCATGCCTCGGAGTGTCGTGTCGCCGTAAACACACCTTCTAACTTTTTTCGGCCGAAAAATTGTAGAATCGTATGGGTACATGGAATGTCAGAGGAATAAAATGTTTAGGAGAAGAGGAGAGAGGTGATTGGATGTATTTAGAAAGGGCCAAATTTTGATTTTGCTCGCTGTTGACTGAAACAAAGATGAAAAGGAAACGGTGAAAATGTTGAGTGGTGTGATGTTAAATGTGTGCGTGCTGGTGTGGAAGAAGAAATGAGAGAGGGAGAAAGGAGTTTGCAATTTTGATGAGTGGCTTGTGGTACAGAGCTATGGTAGACTTTGGGTGTGTGAGTCCTAGAATTCTAATGGTTAAATTAAGTTTGAAAAGGTCAAGGTGTGTGTGGTTGTGACGTATGGTCCATCTGAAGGGAAACGTTGAAGAGAACGATTTTTTGGGATATTTGAATGATGTTTTGGATGGGGTGAGTAGGAGCTCAGATTGATAGTGTTGGGGGGACCTGAATGGTTGGAATAGTGATCAAAAAAGGGATGGTATAACAGGTTGTTTTTGGGTTGGGAGAAAAGAGAATGGTAGGAAAGGTGATTGATTTCTGTGAAGAGAGAGGTATGGGTGTAAGTAATATTTTCTTTAAACACAAGATATCCTATATAACTAGAGTGGCGTAGGTAGAGACGGTTATGAAGTGGAAAAGTATGATTGATTTGTGTTGGTGAAAGAAGGAGAGTTAAATGTTATGTGTTGGATGTTAAAAAGGCTCAGATCTCAGTGAGGGTTTTAGGATGGATTATCCGGATCATTATGTTTGTTCTATGTAAATAAAATTAAGGTTAGTGGGGCTTGGATGGAGAAGGAAGGTGATACGAACAGGAAGTGGTAATAAGTGAAAAGTTAAGTGGCAAGAGAATAAGGTAAGTATTAAGGCGCTCGCTTAGTAAAATCTCGGTTGAATGTGAACAGGTGATAACTGAACCAACAATTCTGGGGCAAATGAAGAGCCTTTGTTAGTAGTGCAATAAAAGTATGTGGATGTGTTCAAGTAGGAAGTAAGAAATGTTAACAGCGAATGGTGGAAAGGTGAATGGAAAGGGTTAAAAGGTAAAAAAGAAGCATGGTTGATGTACTAAAAGCCATGATGAAGTTTTCAAAGAAAAATCTTGGAATTATATAAGGAGGAATATAAGAAATACTAGAAAGGTCATATGCTAGTAAAGGAGGAAAAATGAAGTAATGAACAGTTTGGATGAAGGAGGATGAATGAGAACATACCAAGAATAGGGAAGCTCTTACTGGAAGGAAGTGCGACGAAAGGTTAAGAAATGAGATAAGGGAATCTGCTTAGAAATGAATAGGGATGTGCTTTTGTAACTGATGAAAGTATGTGGAAGGGGACGTGTGGAAACAAACACTTCGAAATTATCTGCACAAATATTAACAGTATGAATTGAGGTGTAGTGAATTGTGTGTGGTTTTGATGGTGCAAGAAGAATAGGTGGGTATTTTGGGGATGAGGTTATAGTAAGGAGGAGGGAAATGGGTAGAAGTTGAAGAATGGTAAAATATCTGCAGGTATAGATGAAATTATTAGTGAAATGATCAAGAGCGGAGGGAGTGTGATGGTTGGATTTTGGAAGTTGTGTAATAAAGCGTTTTATGGAGGGGTATAGTTCCAAGGATTGGAGGAGAGCGGAATAGTACCCCTTGTATAAGTAGGGTTGAGAAAAAGGGGAAAACCTGGTAGAAATTATAGGGAAAATAGGTTTATTGAGTGTTGTGGGAAGGTAAATGCTGGTATTTTGGTTGAAAAGTGCGTCGAGTGACTGAGGGAACAAGATTGTGAGAACAAGGTGCGTTTAGGAGGATAGAGATGTGTGGATCAAATCTTTACATTGAAACAATGATTTGAGTAAATGAGGGAAAGAAGAAATAATTAATATTTAGGTTTTAATCGGATTTACAACAGGGGGCCGTTTGATAAGAGTTAATAGGGAAGGTTTAATAATGGCAGGTATTAGTGATATAATGGTGTGTTGGGGTAGGCTTCTGAAATGGGAATCAAAAGTATGTATGACGATGAAGCGTGTGAGAAGAATAAAAGTACATGCTTCAATTTGGTTTAGGATTAAAGCGGAGTGAGACGGGTGTTTGTCTCCTTGGTTATTCAATTGTATATGGATGGGGTATGAAGGAATTAGAGGTGAGGGTGGCACAGGAAATGGTGTAAATGAGGAGAAATGGAGAGGAGTGGAGGGGTGCCCCTACCTATTGATGCCGGATGATTTGGTTCTGTGGGGCGAGTCTGAAGAGAGTTTGAAGAGGATTGGTGGAGAGATTTGGTAGGGTATGTAATAGGAGGGGTCTGAAATAAACGTAGATAAAGTTAAGGTTATTGGTTGTGATGAGGACAATGTCCCTCATGTGAAGTTTATGTTAGAATAGACAGCTGCAGCAATGTCTGAGGTTTAAATATTTAGGGTATGTGTTGGATAGAAAGGGAAACGATGAACAAAGTGTAGTGGAAAATTGTGAATGGCACAGGAAGGTGGTCACTGGTGCAAATTAAATAAACTCGTTGGTGAATGTAAGGGACTAATCTTAGAAGTGCGGCACTAGAGCTTTACCTTACATGAGAGGTAGTGTTACCTGTGTCAATTGTATGGTAAGTGGACTATGGTCTGGAATAGAAGTATGATCTAATCAATTGGTGGTTCAGAGATGGACAATCTATGGGTGCATCCCTAGGTTGTGAAAAGATTAATAAAGTGAGGAATGAACGTATTAACGAGTAGTTGTGGTTTGTGAAGAAAGGGGTAAATGAGAGAATAATAAAAGTGCATTTGAGATGTTTGGGTCATGTGGAAAGGAATGAATGAAAGTCGGTTGGTTAAAGCGGATGTATAATGGAGAGTGTGTTGACGACCGGCTGGGAGACTGAAGAGAAAGTGGAATTTGAGTCGGTGAGCGATGCTTTATGTAAAATTCCCCATTGGAAGAAAAATGTGAGTTTGGCAGAGGCGAGAATAAAGGGTGCGTGATAGGGAAGATGGGGGGTTTTGTGAGGGGGGGGGATGGTTGTGGACCACCTGGGC
Source organism: Trachelipus rathkii (assembly GCA_015478945.1). Classification (NCBI taxonomy): domain Eukaryota; kingdom Metazoa; phylum Arthropoda; class Malacostraca; order Isopoda; family Trachelipodidae; genus Trachelipus; species Trachelipus rathkii. The sequence goes on along the minus strand of JABUQX010012128.1, from coordinate 34,591 downwards.
CAGGGGATGAACCCTACATTTGACGATTTACCAATAGTGAGGTCCGTCGCGGTCCCATTGAAGCTCTAGGGGTGGATTTTCTGTCTGTCGAGTTCTCACTAAATTAATGGTACAGAGAGGGGCGGTAAGCTGGCTTCTTTTCGACGTTTGTAATGTTCTCCTACTGCTTTTCTTTTCCGATGCTTGTAGCGCCCCTTACCCCCAAATCTTGGGCAAAGGAAGCTAAGATAATATTTTATTTTTATATATATATATATATATATATATTATATATATATTATATATTTATATATATATTATATATATATATATATATATATATATATATATTATTATATATATTATATATATTATATATAATTATTACGGTATTTAATATATATATATATATATATAATATAATTATAATATTATATATATTATATTATATATATATATATATATATATATATAATATATGATATTATATATATATATATATATATAATAGGGTGATTTTCTGTCCTTTGACGAGTTTCCACTAATTAATGGTACAGAGGGGGCGTAAAAGGGCTGGGCTTCTCCTTTTTCGACGTTTGTCAATGTCTCGCGCTACTGCTTTTTTCTTTTCCGATGCTTGTCAGGCACCTTACCCCCAGTCGTGGGGCAAAGAGGAAGGTGAAAGAAAGAAAGAAAAGATTTTTATATATATACTTATATACTTATATATATATAATTAATATAATAATATATATATATATATAATATAATATATTATTATATATATTATTATATATATATATATAAATAATATATATAATATATTATTATATATATATATATAAATAATATATAATATATATATATATTTATATTATAATATAATATATATATATATTGGGTTCAAGCACAGCTTCTGTACTTAGTACGAGTACTAGAGAATTGTTCAAATACAAGTACAGGAAAAATGATTGTCTTTTTATTTTATTTTAATATCTCCTATGGTGGGCATTAGCTTTCCAGTTGCATGTCTTTTTCCACCAGAGTTGGAGGGGAAAATTCCTTTAATCAGGTTAATGGGCGACATAACCAGATACAAGACCTTGGAAGTGTGTAAGCCAAAGTAAATATGCAACTAGAAAAATTAAGAGGGTCTTAGTAGAGTACATGTAAGAATGAGCATGGCCGTTTAGTCTGGTTACAGAGTTGAACAGAAAAAGAAGGAAGTATAAGACTAGAGTGTTCACAAGAGCAGTGTCCATTGTAATAGTATGAGATTGAAGTAGCAATTCAATGGCTAGAAAGAAATTTGAGAAAAGTGAAAGCAGGAAAGTTGAAAAGGCGAAAAACAGACTCCACTTTTTCATGGAGTTGAATGTGTTGAACCAACCCAAGTGTAATACATACTCCGTACAAGAACGAAAGAAGCTCCTATACTAAAAAAAACAACTGGGGTACTATGAAGTTCTGGCTCCTAAGACCACTCAATCTCATAGAAGATTGCTTGGTGAGTTAATGCTTTCCAAAAAATTATCACAAAAGGAAACACCAAGAAAATTAAGGGCAGGCAGGAGGAGGTTGAAGTTGTGTTTTTTTAGGGAAGAAGATGTTATAGTTGTGTAGAAGATTATGTCAAGTTGAAAGATGGAGGAACTGAGTTTTTGAGGCATTTGAATCAACCGTGTTCTCAATGTCCCACTTAGAAATCCGAGGAAGATGAGAGGTTAATTTGTTCCTAGGGCGCCCCGCTAGCGTGAGATAATTGTTGGGATGGATGTCTATGAAAATGGAAGGAGTAATGTGAAGGATGGAGTCGTCGGCATAGGACTGGATAAGCGATGAAGTAATAGAGAGAAGTTCATTAATGAAAAGTAGAGAGAGAGTTGCGGATGTAACAGAACCCTTAGGAACACCACTATTTATAGATTAAAGGACTAACGGTGGCCGTCTGCAACAGCTGCTATAGAATGACCGGAGAGTAAATCGGAGAGGTCACAGAGTTTAAAAATCAGAACTTTGTGCCAGGCATATCGAAGGCTTTCGATATGCCCATCGCCACAGGTGAATCCCAAAGGTAAGAGGACCAGGAATCAGAAAGAAGATAAAAAAGATCGCCAGTAGAGTGCTTCTTACGAAAGCCATACTAGCGATCAGAGATAAGGTTAGAAGAATTGAGGTGTTTCCAAGTCTTCCAGTTAAGGATAGATTGGAGAGCTTTTGAAAGAACATCTAAGTTAAAGCAATAGGATGATATTTGGAAGTTTGAGAAGGGCTCCCCTGTTTTTGGCACAGGTTGAATGAGCACGAGAAGGGAAGGTTGAGGTGGAAAGATGGAGACTGTAATAATTTACCAAGGCAGGGTGCTAGCTCGGAAGCACAAGTTTTGAGAACCACAGCAGGAATGCCATCAGGACCGTATGCCTTCTTAGTATTAAGCTCAAAGAGCAGAAAGAACATCTTAGGAAGAAATTACAATATTATGGATAAATGAGGAGGGAGGTGGGGAAGATGGAATAGCTCCGGAATTGTCTAAGGTGGAAATTAGAAGCAAAGGTTCTAGCCAAGAGTTTATTTAGCTTTAGCTCAAGGTAAAACGGCAGTTGTGCAGTCAGAAAATACTAAAGGGTGGAAAGACGAAAAAGAAAAGTTAGAGGTAACATTTTTTTGCAAATTGCCAAAATGCCAGAAAGGATGTGAGGAAGACTATTTCATTTTCTACGGTGAAAAGAGTTTTTAGCGTCGCAGAGGATAGATTTTGCACGATTCTGGGATGAAATATGAGTAACGTGGGTTTCTGGAGTTTGAAGACGACGGTAATCCCTGAAGGCAGCGTCCCTGTGACGAATGGCACGAGAACAAGCAGAGTTAAACCAAGGTTTGTTAGGTTTAGATGAAAGGTAAAAATATTGAGTGTATGCCTCTACTCCTCAGAGAATCATCTCGGTAATGGGCTCATCACACTCCCGAGATACCCCTCCCACTGAAGCAGTAGTCTTTCCATGGATAATCAAAGAAATACGACTTCAAGTCCGACCAGCTAGCAACTCCGAAGTGCCAGAAATGTTTCCTCGCCGTAGGCGGGGGTGTCTTTTCTGCGGAATACTTGAAGAGATAGAACAGAATACAGAGATAAGAAGATGATCGTAGGAACTCGGAGGATGAAAGAATTTAACAGAATAAGGGGCATGCTAGGTGTGAGAAGAATTGACAAAATGAGGAATGAACGTATTAGAGAGATGTGTGGTGTGAAGAAAGGGGTAAATGAGAGAATAAATGAAAGTATGTTGAGATGGGTTTGGTCTGTGAAAGGATGAACGATGTCGGTTGGTTAGCGGAATGTAATAGTGTGGCGAGTGTTGTTGGATAAGACGCGCTGGGAGCGAGAGAAAGTGGATTGAGTCGGTGAACGAATGTCTGAAGGAGAGAAATGTGAGTTTGGCAGAGGCGAGAATAAACGTGCATAATAGGAGTGGGAATGGGGGTTTGTATGGGGACAGGTTGTGGACTCACCTGGGCCAGGGGGATGAACCTTACATTGACGATTTACCATAGTTGAGGGTGCGTCGCGGGTCTGAAACACTTAGGTGGAGTTTTCTTGTCTGTGAGCGAGTTTCACTAATTAAATGGTACGAGGGGGCGGTAAAGGCTGGGCTTTCCTTTCGACTTTTGTCATATTCTTCTACTGCTTTTCTTTTCCAATGCATGACTCGCACCTTACCCCCATTCTTGGGGAAAAGAGGAAGATAAAGAAAGAAAGAAAAAAAGAAAGGAGAAGAATTAGAAGTTAGGAAAATGTTTAGAATGTTCCGTTCATCTTTAAGACGATCAGGGATGCGAGTAGGGAGCTGCACCAACTTCTCAAATCATTCTGGATGGAAGAGTGACATGAAAGTTTACAAGCTGTTTCTTGAGAATTAGAGGAAAGTCATTGGCGGTGGTGAACGTTGAAATCACCAAGAATGAAGATTTCAGAGAAAGGTGAAGAAGAGAGAATGTTTTCTAATTTAGAGTTTAAGCAGTCGAAGAATTTGAGATTGTTGAGTTAAACGAATATTCAAAACAAATAAATTTAGTAGTAGATTGACAGGATAACTTGAGCCATAAGGTAGAAAATTCAGATACTTCCAATTCAGAAACACGAGAACAAACATCATCATTGCATACCTAGGCACATCAACCGCCTTTGGCATAAAATTGAGGATAGAGACAGTAAGGGTCAACAAAGTAGGGTTTGCTACCAGAACTGATAAGTACAACAAGTACAAGTACTCAGCATCAAGAACAAGAACATTTTGTTTTTGTTTTGTTTTTTAAAAAAGCGTAGTCATTAACATATAAAATTATGCTATTGATCTCCATTCCTAATTTCTGAAATATTGTAAAGAGAATAGTAACATATAAAAGAATTTAATTAAGGTAGCTAAATAGTGAATAAAAATATTGAACAGTTAAACTTTTATTATTTCTTTAAATCTTGCTTATTTCTTTATTCCCAAGTGTATAAAATAAAAGCATATTTAATTTTATTTATTATTGCATTTCACAAACATTTAAAGTTTCAAAGTTCTTGTCAGTCAACTAACATCTGTAAAGACAAAATATTTTTGCTGTG
>JABUQX010012128.1:17500-25000 GCA_015478945.1 Trachelipus rathkii | reverse complement strand
TAATTTCCTGTTTCCAGGATGAAGAACGAGGACCCACTCCTTACACGCGTTCCAATTTCCTCAACCTCCTCCCTTTGAAAGAGGAAATCCACTTCATTAATTTATAGAGCTACATTTGATAGGATAATCGATAGTTGAAATAAAATTATTGAAAGGTTATACTCGGTACTTCAGAAGTAATAATTTTTTAGCTCTCTCCGAGAATAGATCAGGCCAGCATCTCACTTAAGAGACGTTCATTGGCAATTCTTCGTGGTGGACAAACAATGCAAGTCCTTGCTTAAATGTGAAATTTCAGTTTACATTTCATGCATTCTCCATTATACAGGAGGGTGTTTGTCAGGTTAAATGCGTTAAATGCATCGACGAGTTTTTGATGCCTGCTCAGACAGCTGATCATCTTCACCATCACTGCTTGCATGTAGAATTAAATTCATGACGTCGGTGACAGTGGTTCTTGTAGATGGTTTTGAAGCAACGTTTGAGCTGTTCTTTGTTTGTTTTGTTTTTGTAACTATTTCAAACTTAGGTATTATTTTGAACTACTCCAAATTTTCTTCCGACGATGACTTTAACCCGCTCCATGAAAACCTGAGAAATGAAAAATTGTTTTGTATCTGTGGTCCAAAAATATACAAGTTCTCTAAGAAATCGAATCTTTTGTTAATTTCTCTCATTATCGTCGCGCTGATCATTTTTATTCATTGACTATAATTTTCTGAGGATACTAATACTCTCTTCACAGTGGTTACGAGGGACAATGACGTTCACTATTGGGGACGAGTTATATATTATATGATTTTCATGGTGATATCTTCAAAGGGTTGGAGTACAATGATAGAAGAATTGGTTAGAGTAGGATTACCACGGGATGTTAAGACTTATTTTATCATTAGAGCGGCCATATAGGCAGTATGATATATTAAGTTCTTGAATCCTTATTATCATATGCGGTGTGCTGTTTCAGCTAGAGGTAACGTTATGTAATACTGGAAGTTGTGGCTTGTAATTTCTTTAGTTCTTCTTGAGCCATTTTCGAATGATTAAAGTGTGCCGCAATTGACATACATTTTGAAAGAACTTCGCTGAATGTTGTTTGAAATGTACATCATTTCTAATGTTAAGGTACAGTTGATGATGACTGAAGTAGTTTGTGTTATTCATTCAAGAAAGAAATCGAGCTTTCTTTATATTGGCACCATCCTCTCTCATGTCATAGTGAGCATCATTTGGAGATAGGTTCCATTTCGCCAATATTCTATTAAATACATCACTGAGATATTCTTTTAAATACATCACTGAGATATTCACCTGTGTGACGTTCAGTAAGTGATTCAACGCCCAACACAAAATTTTGGCATTTGAAATCCTTGTCTATGACTAGACTAGTCAGATAAAACAAATTCCTCATTGAGTATCTGAACATTCGTCGGTGGGGAAACCAAATTTAGATGATTTTGGGTAGTGGTTATTAATTCTGAAACTTGAGTTTTAACGCAGTCATATTTTCTCACAAACAATATCCTTGTGGTTTTCCTTTTGACGTAATTGATATAAAGGAACCGCTCATTTCATTAGGCGTTCAAAGTCAAGAACTTCAACGTGAGAAAACGGAAGATCGTCCTTTTTTATAATTACTGAAATTTTACCATCCATCCTTTATTTTTTTTTTTACAGCCTTTAGCGTCCCACATCTTTATATTTTCTATAGAAGTTTCAAGAGTAATTTGCTTCATTCTTAAAGCTGGTATTCGTTTTCTTTTCTTCCTCTTCCTTGTGTTTGCTGCATAGATGGTTTCTTAACCCAGATGTCGCTCTTCCTTTCCAAGAATAATTACAATTGCAAAGTGTACATACGCTTTGCAATGTTATTTGATACAATATCGAAGTAATTCCAAACCACACTGGATGAGAATGCCAAAACGCAATTTCTTCAATATTGATTTCGAGAGTATATGCTCACACGTACAAGTCTATTTATCTATATTATTAGACTTCGAGTGTAACTGCAATTACTACCACGACTTTCGAGTCGGTATTAGTCAACTCATTCTGGTCAGCTTATCACAAAAAAGTCGCTAAATTATCTAAAAGTCCCATCGTACCGTTTTGCATTCGCATTGGCATGTGTCTGAGTGCTAGTGCGTATAATTTATTTTTAATAATTGCGAATGCGAGTAATTTATTTTTAATAATTGCGAATGTAAATGTGATTTTTTTTTTAAATATTCAGAATGAGATTGTTCGGGTTTGTGGAACGTCTCTCTACACTCTCCAGTGCTTAATATTTCCCAAAATACACAATATGAATATGTTTTCAACTTACTATCAATTTTACACTCCTTTCTTCACACTCAAAATGCACTTTTACATAATTGCACAACTTTTAACGACTTTTAAAATGTGAAGTGCAAATGAAACCTTGGGGAAGCCAAAACGGGCGGCTCCCCAGAGATAACCCCCCCTCGTCGACTATTCTACCATCATCGCTTAGGGGTTACGGTCTCAGATGGTGAGGTTCGCGTGGTACATGGTCCATTTTTTTTTCATTAATTTTTGTAACATTCTCGATCTCTACTAATTTTCATTTCTTTGATATATATATATATAATATATATATATATATATATATATAATTAATATTAATTAATATTATTATATATATATATATATATATTAATATATATATATATATATTGAGCTATTATTGATTATATTATTATTATTATATATTTATTTGAGGCTATTATTATTATTATTATTATATTATTATTATTATTATTATTATTGTTATTTATTATTATTATATTATTATTATTATTGAGTTATTATATTATTAAAGATTCTTCTTGTTTAAGAAATTAATTGAGTTATTGTGGTAGATTTCACTGTTATGATCGGAAATTTAAACTCTGTCATACATAATTTAGGTTTTTCGTCGCACCCGTCTTGCTTACTTTTCCTAATGAAAGTGGTAATATTTATTTAATATTCTACGCTGATATATATATATTTTAATAATTATTTAATATATATATATATTAATTAATATATATAATATATATATATATATATATATATATATATATATATAATATAAGATATATATAATATATATTAATATATACCGTATATATATATATATATTATATAATATTATATATATATATATATATATATATATATATATATATATAATATATATATATAAATTATATATATAGCTATATATAATATAATTATATATAATATATATATAATATTATATAATATATATATATAATATATATATATAATAATATATATAATATATATAATATATATAATATATATTATATTAGGGATTACGATATATCGTATCGGTACGGCAGTATCGGCCTTTTGGGGTATCGGTATCGCGCATTGGTTAATTATGCCGATACTCTTACTTTGGGTGTGGAAGAAATGTATGAGAAACTTGCGAATTTACTCACACTATGTAACACCAAAAAATTTTTTATTTTTTTATTGAATCATATATTTTTTGACGCTGAACACAGAAATGACCTTCACTTTTTTCTATCATCGATACTTTGAGAGTATTTGCAATTTTGGGTTGGAATTTTTAGGTTTTAATGAGCTTTACACTGTAGTACTTATTTACAATTTTATTTGAAGGTTAACTTACGAACAGTAACTTCAAAAAGACTTTTTACTTGATAAGATGCAAACTAATATCCCCAAAATATAAGTCAATGCTTTAACATGCCAAAAACATGCTTACTTTGCATTTAAAAGTGCTTTGTTCATCATGTTTTCCTCTTGTGAATCGATTTGGCTTCTTTTATCAAAACCCACATATAATCACCCATCATGGCACTATCCCAACGTCCCTGGTATCGCCTTTCCATTGTCTGAATATCCTAGTGAAATCTTTCAACATGTTCTTCACTTACATCCCCTAAATTCTCTCGAAAAAAGTCCAAATGAGAGTGTAAATAACGCACATTTAATGACATACGGCACCCCATTTTTTTATAACAATCAATGAGCATTTTTATCAGCTGTTTTATAATTTGGATCTTTACAATTTCCTAAAAAATCCCTGAACCACATTACGGAATGCACACCAGGCATCATTTTCAACTATGCTCATCTTTTCCTTCAATTTCAAGGATTTAAGCATATTTAAGCATGTTTCAATGAGCTCATCATCTTTTAGAAAAGAAAAGAGAAAAACCTGCTATATATATATATATATATATAAGTAGCTAATATATATAATTTTTTTAAATAATATTATATTATATATATCAATGTTCTAAAATATATATACAGAAAAAAAATATAATATATATATATATATATATATATATATATATATATATATATATATATATATATATTTGAGGAAACATACGTTTCTTCTTTTATATGTCACGGACTTGTCATAAAACAATACTGAAGGTGTGGTGAAGGTATAGGGTAGTTTTCATTATGAGGAACTGGGGTTCTGGATGAGAGAATATCTATGAAAGAGATTGCCTTCCTTTACCTTTTCCATATTTGTAATATTCACCACACAGAATTGGCAGTCATTCATAGTATTCGTGGCTCTCGCCATTCTGAAATAGCCAAAGGCATCCTTTCTTGTCCTCCTTAGCCATTCCTTCTAGGTTGTTTTACAACTTCCACATATAATGAGGTGCCCAGTGCTTATCTTAATCACCAATAGGCATACCAAAAAGCCTGTACGCTATCCAATACTTGGTTCCCTTCACAATTTTGGTGGAAATGTGATTAGAATTAGCATAATATCCACACATAACAAAATGAATCTGCCAACGTTTTACACTTTCTACTTGCAATTTTACAAATGTTTATTATATTATTACTATATTCTGAAATTATAAAATATATTTAATTGTTACCTCTCTCTCAATTATATAATTGCACTAGAATGTAGTTAAAAAATATATATAATATATATATATATATATATATATATATATATAATATATATATATTATATATATAATATATATATATATTTTATAATATAATCAGTTCTTAAGCATGCAATCCCCATAAAACATTAATGGCAACTGACTTTTACTCAGCGCGTTGCCGGTAACGACCCTACTAGAAGATGTCAATAATTATTTTATGCCGTCGTAACATAAAAACGGTCGATGCTAGAGAAAAACTAAAAACCATATTTGGAATCTGCATAAAAAAAACTATAAAAAAAAATCAGAAGAAACCAAAAAAATAATCTTTTTTTTGTTACATGTTAATAAACTAGTTTCATATATAAAAGTTCTAATAAAGAATCCTTAAGCTAGCTAAACCCACAAAGAATGGCATCTCCGAACGGTGAACCACTTCTAGAATGCATTAAATAGCATAACCGAGAGCTTGCTGCATGACAAAAAAAAGATTCACAAGTGGAGCCGCCTTATCAGCAACCCCGGGCAACAGCACTGTAGTGACGATTGTGGCTTTTCAGCAAATAAACTACTGAAGATGAAAGGATTTGGATATTTAGACTTTATAAGTCATGGCTCGAAAGCAATGACATCTCATTTCACCTTCAAAAAATCACACCAAAGGAACCGCACGAAAAAACTGAGAGCACAAAAGATAATTCAAATTTGCAATCTGTGAAAGAGAGAAGCTCTGCGAAAACATGGAGATGCTTCCTACGGAAGAGGAATCTTACTTGTGCATGAAATGGGCAAGTGTCCATTATATCAGTGCTGCAACAAATATTTAATCAGCCCTCCCTCATCAGTCAGAGCGAGCGTATTTTTAGTGTAGGGGGAATGTAACACCCCAAAAAGGAACAGGCTCTGGTCAGAGTGTAAGCTTAATGTTTTTGCATTCACAATTTCAGAATTTTTGAATTTGAATGAATGATATCTATCTGTATCTTAAAGGAGTATATTATTATTGTCATGTTTGAATAATAGCGTTTTTATTTGTTCTTTTCAGCTAATTAATTGAGGTCTCTTCTTTCATTATTTTTATTCTTATATTGTAGCTAAACATAAAACTAGTAGCTAAACTTTGGTTAATACTTACTGGAAAATGAAATGGAATATTTTTAAATAAACACAAACAAAAAAGTTTTAATATATATTTTCATTTTGACTTATGTTTTTAAAGATACTATTTTAATTATAAAATTAAATATACTGGCACAACCAAATATGAATAAAATGACTAGAGTTAATTGGTGTGAAAGGAATGCAAATCCTGAGGCCTAGTAGTACACAAATTTCTATCTTATTACTGTGTATTTGTATATATAATGAGAGTATCTGTATCATCGTACCTAAAAAATTGGGCGTAATCTCATCGGCCTTTTTTCGGATCTATCGTCCTTCCCTAATATATATATAAATATATATATATATATATATATATATATATATATATTATATATATAATATATATTATATATATATATATATATATAAGTAAAATATTATAATATATATTTATATTATATATATATTATATATATATATATATATATAATACCTAATATATATATATATATATACCTATATATATATTATATTATATATAATAATTATATAATTATATATATATATATATATATATATATTATATTATAATATAATATATATATATATAATAATATATATATATATTATATATATATATATATATAATATGGGACGATGCCAAAATAATTTTTGATTCGATACTGATGTCGATTAAAAAATTTCAAAATTTCTGTTACCGATTTCAGAATAATTGCCGATTCTCGATTCCGATTATATAATATACCTGTATGTATATATATATACGTATATATATATATATAATATATATATATATATATATATATATATATATATATATAATAATTAAATATATATATATAATAAAATATATATAATATTATTATATATTTATTATATAATATATATATATATATATATATATATATATATATATATATATATATATATAATATATATATATTAATATATATATATAGTATATATATATATATATATATATATATATATATATATATATGCGAAGCTTGAATATTTTGTTGTCTGATCAGCTGTTTTTCGTTTATTGACCTGATTATTAAGCATTAAAAAGAGTTAATAACTGGTTCAAATCATCTTCCAGCTCGTCACTGAATACATGTCAAACTGTTTGATGTTTCACTTATGTCTATCTTTTACTTTATTTTCGAAGATACCAGATAATTTAGAGAATGAAATCAAACTAATTACGGTGCTAGCTCATACTCAACCTCATTAAAAACTTGGTGAGAAGTGACATCCGGAGTGGCTTGCCTCCCTAATGTTCATAGATTTCAGGAGTTCATGCCACCTATCAAAACCATCAAAGCAAATAAAATTAGGGGGAAAAGGTAGATATGCAGAAATTATTAAATATTAGAGATGTTTTGTCAAGAGAAATGAAAGATTTGTTAGTAGCAAAATCAAGAGGTCAGTGAGTGCATTTTTG
>JABUQX010012127.1:55000-62500 GCA_015478945.1 Trachelipus rathkii | reverse complement strand
GCCTCCTCGAATATTACACACTATAGCCTTCTTTAATATTCTAATATTTCCTTTCTTGTGGTATTTCTTAGAAGAATCACGAACATACAAACTTCTGAGAGTCTGAGCGTCCCTAGACACTTCAGAAATCTTTACAGCATTCGGGTTGCTTTCTTTTTAAAGGGGAGTCGTTCTTCTTTAAAAGTAACTTCATCCGCAGTATCTAGTGTTCACTAATTTGTCTCTTCTGGACTAGTAAACTCTAGAAATTTTCTAAATGGTCAGCTCTCCTGCCTTAACTTGATGTCTTCAAAGTCTTTCTGTCCTTCGACACAAACTGTTCTACTGAATGAACCTTTTTTTTCTTAATTTTCCAAGGGCTAACCCTACCCTATGGGATGAAAGATTCGTGTTACTACTCTTCTTTTCCACCCAGTCTTCACCTATCTCTAAACACCTCTCTCACCTTAGAACATTATCTATTCTCATTCCTACATGTTCCGCTCTAAGTAAACCATTTAGGGCAGAACGCAAATGGTTTTTAAATTTACAATTACAGATTAAAAGCTAAGCATTGTGCTTTATAGTCCGTATGGTAATGTCGTCTCTTAACCTTGGATGAGAAATTGCTGTATCCCACTTAGGATTACCTGTAGAATCTGTCCTTTTTTCCACTGCAGGTGGTATAATATATATATATATATATTATATATATATCTATATATATAATATATAACATATATATATATATATAAATATAATATAATATATATAAATATATATATATATATATATATATATATATATTATATATATATATTATAGTATTATATAATATATATATATATATATATATATATATAATATATATATATATATGTATATATATATATATATAACTATTATATATATATATATATATATATATAATATATATATATATATATATATATAATAATAATATATATACATATATACATTATATATATATTTAAAAACGTATTTAAAATACGTATTATAACTTGAATATTTACCTATTAAATAGGTATGCATATATTATATTTATATAATAATATAGAATATAAACATATAGAATATATATATAATCTAACATTTATATAGATATACATATATAGTATATATAATATATATAGTCATGTATAATATATATCATCTGTTATGGAATATATAGATATACTCGTATATATATAAATACTGATAATATTATATATATATATATATATATATATATATATATAATATAAATTATATATATATATATATATTATATATATATATTATATATATATATATATATATATATATATATATATAGTATATATATTATCCTCCAGTGGGAAGAGGCTGGAAGTCCTTCTACAAATTCCACCAAAACATTGGGGCAGAAGCAGAGAAGTACAAGGTCAAATCAAGGACCTTCTTCCCCCACTGTATGCGGAAACTATCCTACAGTATTTGATGCATAACTACATTCAAAAGGGAGCCATCCCCTCTATACAGAGAAAACATATGGTGTGCTCTAAAGAAGTTCCGAATATCCCCTCAGAACAACCAACCTCTTTGAGTCACTCAACTATGTAACTACTTGAACTGAACAGTTTAGAATTCTTCACACCACTCTAATTAGAACCATTCAAAACTACTTCACAAAAAGCTAAAAAGTATTTATTAACTTCTTGGTTAAACTACTTGCAATCATGATAGAAGAACTTTAGACTCATTGTACAAACTACTTCTACCACCTAAAGTAGAAGTAGTTTAAACTACTTGAATATTGTGAAGTAGTTTAAGAATCTTTGGTTTTTAAGTATTTTCGCATTTTTGAAGTCTAAATGGGTAGCTATTTTGAATATATTTATTCGTAAATTTAATCACAAATCTTCAATATATATATATATATATATATATATACTATATATATATATATATAATGTATAGTATAATTTATTTTTTTTATTATATATATATTATATATATTATATATATATATATATATATATATATATAATATAATATTTATATATATAATATATATATATATATATATATATAAAAAAAAATATTATATATATATATATATATATATATATATATATATATATATATATATATATATATATATATATATATATATATATATATATATATAAGCAGTTATGGTACGTTTTGACATCCATCAGCGATTTCTCAAAAAGTATAAGAGCTATTCGGCTGACAAACTTGGAATATAATCTATTGAGGTATTAAGCTCAAACCGACGAGTTTTCAAGTCTCTAGGATTATAAGGGGGTACTCCCCACGGAGACGAGGTGAAATATGTCCGCTTACGCCTTGTGCCGTGCACGATTCGAGCGAAGATTAGGCCTTAACGATAGCCCAAATCGAACGGTTGGATCACATGCGAGTTTGGTGACCGTAGTCCACCCCTCGGGGGTGCTGCCCCCTTAGCGCCAAGGTCAAATTTGTCCTGAAAACCATGTTAGAGGTAGAATCACACTGCAGTTTCTGACCGTAGGTCACCCCTAAGGGGGTGCTGCCCTTTAGCGCCAAGGTCAAATTCGGCCTGAAAACCATGTTAGGCTTAACGTTCTGGTTAAAATTTGGATGTGAGTTATATGATGACGTAATCCGTCGGAGACGCGATTACGTCCCTCTGCGTCCACTCGTAAGGGGGACGCAGCCCCTAAAAAATTTAAATTGATCATGTAGAAGGCTGAAATTTGGATAGTGTATAGAAAAAGGAGAAAGGAGTCTGAATATCTCGTCGGAGACGAGCTTACGTCCCTCTGCGTCCCCCCATAAGGGGGGACCCCACCCCCTAAAAAAAAATTAAAATAATCGTAGAACACTGAACTTGGAGAAAGGATTTGATCGGAAGTCGGAGACGGAATTGGAGTGGATTCGGCTTTCGGATCCAGAGACCCCCCGGAGGGGGTCTCAGCCTGAAAAAAAGAAGAAGAAATGCATGGATTGCAAAACAGAAGAAGAAGAAGAAGAGAGAAGAAGAAGAAGAAGAAGAAGAAGAAGAAGAAGAAGAAGAAGAAGAAGAAGAAGAAAAAGAAGAAGAAGAAGAAGAAGAAAAGAAAGAAGAAGAAGACGAAGAAGAAGAAGAAGAAAGAAGAAAGAAGGAAGAAGAAAAAGAAGAAAAGAGAAGAAGACGAAGAAGAAGAAGAAGAAGTAAGAAGAAGAAGAAGAAGAAGAAGAAGGAAGAAGAGAGAAGAAGAAGAAGGAAGAAGAAGAAAGGAAGGAGGAGGACAAGAAGAAGGAGGAAAAGAAGAAAGAGGAAGGAGGAGGAAAGGAGGATTCAGAGTCGGTACCGACACCGGTGCTGGAGCCGGTGGGTGCCGAGTAAATAAACATTCGTATAACAACAATGTTGGTGCCTTTATATATGTTATTGGCTGTAAATTTCGAAAATAATGGTTTCAGAACAATCAAGAAACAAAATAAATAAATAATAAATAAATAATAAATAAAATTTCTTATTTCTTTTTATGTTTAGTAACTTACAAATTTGACGTTTTTACATAACTCCAAAGCAGTAAATCACTAAATCAGTAAATCAAACTACTCTCCTTACCCTTCTGTGATCTATTTATCTATTGATCTATTGATATTGAATCTATTGTTCAAGTCATATTTTTTAGTAAAATTGTCATGTTTTTAACATACCCTAAAACAGTAAATCAGTAATCAGTAAATCAAACATACCCTCATACCCCTCTGTGATCTATTGATCTATTGATTATTGATCTATTGATCAAGTCAATTTTTACTAACATTGTCATGTTTTACATACCCTAAGCAGTAAACAGTAAATCAAACACCATCCGTCTACCTTCCTGTCACATTGATCTATTGTCCTATTGATCTATTGATCTATTGACTCCTATTGATCTATTTGATTCAAGTCACATTTCGAGTCTCATTTTGAAACATAAAATAAAAACAAATTCTTTATACACTGATCAACCGAAATATTATGCTTAACGTAACAAAAGTTTCAAACATTAATAAAGCTACTTAGCATCATCATCTGAACTATAATATAATACAGCAAGGACAAACCGACAATACCCTTAAACATGAAAAACTGTTACGTTAACAAAGTTCCACCCCACTTAACAACAGTAAAGTAACTAAATAGCAAATACAAAGACGTAATCCTATTCACACTTTGTCCAGCATATCTCTAACATAACAATGTTAATTTATATAACCTGGTAATATTTAACTAAAATTATCCCAACATTGGTTAATTATCACTACTGAATCAACGAATATACCCTAACGTAATAAAGTTTTCAATTCAATAAAGCTAACATAGCGCAACATGAACTAAGAAAATAATTTACAAAGACAAACCTAACACACTTACACACGAATAAACTGTAACATTAACAAAGTTTCGCACTTAACACCAGTAAAGTAACTAACATTGCAATAAAACGTACCCTATTCTACTTTTTCAAACATATCCCTAACATATTAACGTTAATCTACACTACAAAGTAACATTTAGCAAAAATGTAATCATAACCTTGTCCGATTAATCATCTGAATCAACGAATATACTTCTAACGTAATAAATTTCCGCATCATAAAGCTAACATACGCGTAACATTGACTAAGAAAATAATGTAACAAACGACAAACCTAACACAACTTACACACGAATAAACTGTTAACAATAACAAAGTTTCCACACTTAACACCAGAAAGTAACTAACATTGCATGCAAAACGTACCTATTCCATAGCTTATTTTTCAAACATAATCTCTAAAACATATTAACTTAATACTTACACTGACACAGCAAACATTTTAGCAAAAATGTTCATAACCTTGTACCGATGTATCATACCTGATCAAGAATATACTCTAGACGTAAATCAATTCTTCCACGTCAAATAAAGCTAACATAGCGTAACATGAACTAAGAAATAATGAACAACGACAAACCTAACACAACTTACACACGATATAAACTGTTAACATTAACAAAGTTTCCACACTTAACACCAGTAAAGTAACTAAACAATGCATGCAAAACGTAACCTATTCATCCACTTTTTCAAAACATTATCTCTAACAATATTTAAACGTTAATCTTTACAAAGACACAGTTCATCGTAGCAATAGTCACACACTCGTTCGCAGTGGTTGTCGAGATACTCTAAAGGTGCCCGATTTGCAGAACAATAACGACAAACGACCTACAAAATAAAAATGGCTTGGTTGAGAAACGATACCAAAGACTATAAAATTATAATAAAAGAAATTAAAAAAGCACCACTTCAAATTATAATCATTATAATTATATCGTACTATTATTTATTTTTGGACTAATTATAATAATATTGTCAAAGCTATTATTATTATAAATTATTTAATCATGATTTTATTTGTTAATGGATATTAATTATAATTATTGTAAGTAAACTTATTAAAATATTTAACAAGTTGGCAGTTTATATTTACTCAGTATAAAATAACCTTTATGGTAATGTATTTTCAGTAGAGTTATAAGATAATAAAAAAATTTAGTTCCTTAGCAAGAGAAAACCCACTAGTAAACACTAATATGCAGAGTGTCCCAGAATGAAACGGCGCCACTTCATATATGGCTACATTGATGGAAAATAGGAGCATATTACTCTATACATGTATGCTCGTTACGTTTCGTTACGGAGATACAGCTCACACCAGTCAACTGTATAAGTTAAATATTGCGACACCGTCAAACTAACGTACGAGACACGAGATATGGAGGTAGTGTGTGTGTAAACGACAGCCAATGAAATTGCACCTCCACAAATGAGTCAAGCGATAACCTATCGCAGGGTTAGTTTACCAACATACAAGTGTGACGTCTCCACCGCTCACATTGTCTTAATATTCGTATATCATAATATTACATACGTTTTTCGATGTCCCACACTAATTCCAACATGGGGTAGTGTCGAATATTGTGTCTTATACGGATTGTTTGACGGGAATGCAAGTGAGACTCGGCGTGCATATGCCGTGCGGTCTCCAACGAGACGTTTTCCCCATAGGTGTGATTTCACGAGAACGTATCAGCAACTATGTGATACTAGGATCATTTAGACCGGCTGGCATTGTGGATGGAGTTTATGAGGTATTTCACCACCCCTATCGTGTTCATAACGTCATCCGGTATTGGTAGTTGGGAAAACATATAAAGAATGAGCATAGCTTTAAAGTTTTGGGTAAGAGAGTTGGGCAAAGAAAGGATGAAATTCAACAAGATGAGTTTCGACAAGGAAGGGCAGTATTGCGTATTGTACCTTTTTGAGGGTTCTCACATTGGTGCACGTATTAGTGAAGAATTGAAATACGTTCTAGAAAACTATAAACTAACAAATGATAAGATTTTTCCTAGTATTGAGAGATTGTGGAAAAAATATTGTAGCTAGAGTCAATAATTGTAGTTTAAAGTCATTATCTTGCTTAAAACATACACTACAACTTGCACTTAATGTGTCTATATTTTTTCAACAAGCTGTGGAAACTGTAATTTCAACTAGCAAAATTTTGTTAAACAATTAAATCATTCTGCTATAGCAGTAAGCAAGTTGGTATAATTAGAGAACAGTTGGGTTTAGCACAACACAAATTGATTCCAGATATTTCCACTCGCTGGAATGCAACAAATTACATGCTGAAAAGAAATAAAGAGGAGAAAAAAGCTCTTGTATTATATGCTATTGATAACAACATCTCTGTGCTGAGTTCTTTTTAGTGGTCTACTACAGGAAAAATTGTTCAACTTTTACAGTCATTTGAGGAAATTACTGGGAAAGCAAGTAACCAGAATCCACTTGTTCACCAATTATTTCAACAATTCAGGCTATGGCTTTATTCCTAGCAAAAGCAAAGAACAGAAGTTATTTTTCTGGAATTTATACAACAATAGAAGAACTTCAGAAATTAGTGAAAGGATGATTTTCGGCATATTTTACAAACAAGTCATTATGTTTGTCATCAATGTTAGATCCAAGATTTAAAATAACATTTCTAAAGAGAATATGGTAGAAAAGATAAAGGAAATGGGCATTGGTTGAAATGCAAACTAATGACTCAATATGTCAAATGGCTTATGAAGTCTTCAACTTCTGAAGAGGATGTGGAAGGACTTTTACCTCTAAATATATCGAGTTTATTTGATGAACTATCATGTGGTAACCGAAAAAATGATGAAGAGCAAGTCTCTCCCAAAAAGTGAAAAAAGAAAAAGTAAAGCAAATCAAAAGTAATCAATTCGAAAGAGAATTAAAAGAATATTTAAATTTTCCAATGATGCCAAGAGACAGTGACACATTTTTTTGGTGGAAAAAATTCAAAGCAAGCCTAATTCATAAATTTATGCAAGCTGGCTTTGAAATATTTGAGTGCTCCAACTTCTTTTAGCAATAGTGAGGCATTTATGAACCTAAGCGAAATCGGCTATGCTCATTAAATCGCGAAATTTTAATG
>JABUQX010012127.1:0-42500 GCA_015478945.1 Trachelipus rathkii | reverse complement strand
ATCTACTATATATATATATATACTATATAATATATATATATATATAGTATCATATTATATATATAATACTATATTACCTGCAACAAAAATCTGCAACAGGTTTCAGTCGATTTACTTCGTCAACTTCAATTTAACTTTCACAAGTGGGAATGGATTTGGTGCTTCTGGCTTCCTCATCAAAGGGAAGCAATCTCATTTTTGCTTACCAGATAAACCGCTGTCACCGCCCCTTCGGTCCTCAGTCCCTTGTGCGACAGGTAAGAAAAGCCTTCTTTCTATACATAAAGATCTACCGGGTTCTTCAGCTCAACCGAAGTGTATTTTTTCCTATATCATTAATTATATTTATCTAACGTAACAGAGATAAATTTTGATCTTTAGCTTAAAATTCTAACAACGAGAAAAGGAGTGAGTGTCTCACACGTTAGAATATATACTATCTATATATTATAGATATATATATATAATATATATATAATATAGTCTAATATATATTAATATATCATATATATATATATATAGTATGTGGATATATATATATTATAAGTATAGTAATATATATATATATATATATATATATATATAATATGATATTAATTATATTCTATTATAACGATAGACAGATTATAAATTTTTATTTATATATAAATTCTAACAACAGAAAAGTATCTTTGAATATATATAATATATATATATATACTTATAGTATATATATAATATATATATATATATATATAAGTTTCTTCAAAATATTATTATTTTATCAGAAATGCTTAGTAATATTATATTTATATATATATATAATATATATATATATATCTTCAATCAATTGTATTGTTCATTATCAGGAATGCGAATTAATAATGGATTGCTTTTGTAAAAAGGAATATAGAGTAATGCCAGTGCGGCAATAATATTAATAATATAATAGGTCACTGTGAGTTTATGGCACAATATATCACAATTATCAGTTATTCCTGATTAATTATATAGAGGATTGAAACACTTTGATATTGGCCCATCTAAATCTAACTCTTCCTCCTGCGGCCAAGGAGTTTCACAGAATCTTTTAACATTTTTTGTCCCATATTAGTCTGAGGACTCACCTAGCGGGTAATCAAAATATCGCTCGCTTATTGGCTAATTAAAAGCTTTGGCTGCTCAAATTTTCAAATTGCCTTGCAACAAGCTTTTATTTTAATGCATATTCATATTTGTGTACATGAGTGTAAGGAAGTCGGCACTCTAACATGATCGTACTGATATGGCAACGTATACAATTCAAATATTACATAATGAACTTATTTTAATTTATATGAGATTGCTCTAATCTCAGTGCAATTTCATTGAATCATTTATGGGTTTGATAAAACATTAATAAATTCTTTATATATTTTTAATTAATAAATTCAACAATGTAAAATATACACAAAACCAATGTAATGATATTAAATGTATATTTTTAAATAGGATATAATGAGCACACCTTTTCTAAGCGATATATCTGATATATTGATCTTTGCTTTAATGTACTTTTAATAAATCATGTAAAAACACAAGCAAATTAATTAATTATAAGGACTCGCGGGAGGATCGATGAAAGGCATCCTCTCTCTCTCTCTCTCTCTCTCTCTCTCTCTCTCTCTCTCTCTCTCTCTCTCTCTCGACTCTCTCTCCTCTCATCTCTCTCTCTCACTCTCCTCACTCCTATCTCCTCATCTTCATCTCTCTCTCTCTCTCTCTTTCTCTCCTCTCTCTCCTCATCCATCTCTCTCTCTCTCTCTCTCATCTCTCTCTCTCTCTCTCTACTCTCTCTTCTTCTCTCTCCTCCTCTCTCTCTCTTCCCTCTCTACTCTCTCTCTTCCCTCTCTCTCTCTCATCTCTCTCTCAACTCTCCTCTCTCTCTCTCCTACCTCTCTCTCTCTCTCTCCTTCTCTCTCTCTCTCTCTCTCTCCTACTCTCTCTCCTCTCTCTCTCATCTCTCTCATCTCTCTCTCTCTCTCTCCTCTCTCTCCTCTCATCTCTCTCTCTCTCTCTCTCTCTCTCTCTCCTCTCTCATCTCCTCTCTCTCTCCTCTCTCTCTCTCTCTCCTCTCTCTCTCTCTCTCTCTCTCTCTCTCACATCATCTCTCTCTCTCTCATCTCTCTCTCTCTTCTCTCTCTCTCTCTCTCTCTCTCTCTCTCTCTCTCTCATCTCTCTCCGCGCTCTCTCTCTCATCTCTCTCTCCCCTCTCTTCCTCTCCCCCTCTCTTCTCTCTCTCTGCTTCTCTCTCTCTTCTCTCTCTCCTCTCTCCCTTCTCTCTCTCCTCTCCTCCCTCTCATCTCTCATCTCTCTCTCTCTCTCTCCCTCCTCCTCTCATCTCCTCTCTCTCGTCTCTCTCTCTCTCTCTCTCTCTCTCTCTTCTCTCTCTCTCACTCTCCTCCTCGCTCTCTCTCTCTCTCTCTCTCTCTCTCTCTCTCTCTCTCTCTGCTATCTTGCCCTCCCTTCTATGACTTTCAAAACAGTACCTAACTATACAATTTCAAGTACAAAAGAGTAAATAATATCTTAACTAATAAAATATGAATTTCACATAGGAAATTAAGTCTCTCTTAGTACTATTATCTGCATAGTTAAAGATTTTTTTTTTTTTTTTAAATAACCTTTAAACTACATTTGGCAATTGCTAATTACTTCTCTAAACATCGTAATTTATTTATCAATTTTCTTTTAATTATAAATTATTGTTTTATATTTTTCTCTTAATTGTCACTTATTGACAGAAATATAAGTCAGACACAGGAATCATCATTTCCTTCCTCCATAAAGCTATTCATCTGGGTGAAAGGGGGGGGGGCCCGCTCTTCCCGAAGTATTCTCATGAATTCCGGAGGAGGATGGGGGTCTTACTTCTTTCATGCTGAAGATTACTCTACTGAGTGAAATTAAAATTAACTTCGCCCACAGGAAAATTGATGCCTCTTTTTTTAAGCTTCAAATTAAGCGTAACTTACTTTTGTTCTATTTTATCAGCAGTTTGGTGTTTCCAAATCCTATGCCATAATTTACCTAGGCACAATTACAATTGACTTCAGTTTACATTATATAAAAAAAATTGTATAATTATTATTATTATTATTATTATTATTATTATTATTATTATTATTATTATTATTATTATTATTATTATTATTATTATTATTATTATTATTATTATTATTATTATTATTATTATTATTATTATTATTATATTATTATTATTATAATTATAATTATAATATTATATTCTATAATTTTTGTTATTATTATATTAGTATTAAATTAATTTATTACTTATTATAACTTTATTAACTATTTAATGATTTATACTATTTTATACTTAAATTTATACTTTTCTTTATTCTTCTATTATTATTATTCATATTATAATTATTATTATTATTATTATTATTATTATTATTATTATTATTATTATTATTATTATTATTATTATTATTATTATTATTATTATTATTATTATTATTAATTATTCATTAATTAATTATTATTATTATTATTATTATTATTATTATTATTATTATTATTATTATTATTATTATTATTATTATTATTATTATATTATTATTATTACTATTAGTTTTATTCATTATTCTAATGTAATGTATTCTTATAATGCATATTAAATTATATTATCTTAACAAATTACTTCTATTATTATTAATATCATTATATTATTATATATATTATTATATATATTATATTATATATTATATTATTAGAATTATTATTATATATATTCATTATTTATTATATATTTATATGTATTTTTAATTATAATTATTATTATATTATTTTATTTATTGTAATACAATTATTTTAGTTATTATTTTTATAGAAATTGACTTAAAATTTATTCGAATAGTATTATCCTTTTTAATTATTAGATATTATTATAATATTATTATTATTATTATTATTATTATTATTATTATTATTATTATTATTATTATTTTAAAAAAATTTAAGCGCCTCGATTATTTTATTCCTACCTTAAAAAAAGTATCGCACATTTTCTTGTTTAATTACTAATTACTAATTACAAATTAAACCCAATTAATTACTATTATTAACATAATTAATTAACCTAAAAAGACGTTGTTCTATATCTTATTCACCATTCCCCACTGATTAATAATTATTTTTTAAAACTTTGCTGATTTCCTTTCCTTCTTCCTCCTTGTTTCCATTTTTTGTTGACTCATTTTCCGTTCTTCGTGAGGATTTGGGGAAATTTCGCATGATTCCTCCCCCTTTCTTCTTCATCTAAGTTGGTTACGATAGTGCGGTGAAGGGAAATACTCTTATTATGCAAGCATTCCTCCCTTTTTCTTCAACCATATGCCTTACCTTTGGAATTCGGTAAGATTATTGTTGCCGTCTCTTACTCTTTCCTCAAGTAGAGTGGTGGATTACTGACAGCTTTAAACATAAAATACTAAAGCTTTTTGAAAGTGTTCCTTGACTCCAAATTTGTTTTTCCTTCTTGTTGTTCTTTTCCATTTGCACTGATTTTATTAATTAAAATTTTCTTGATTATATCGATTTAAATATCAGAAAGTTGGGATTCGCTTTGTCCCTAATGGGGTTACCAAAACTCGCTCAATGTGTTTTGATGATGTTATAATTGCTAGTTTTTACTCATTTCAGTATTATAACAGAAGAAGAATTCAGCATTACTTCCCCATCGTTTCCTAATCTCTATCCTGACGATGTAGAATGCCATTACGAAGTCCATCAATCGAACTGGAATATTTGCGGTCTTATGCTAACGCCTTCATTTTTCGATGTAGAAGGAGCCGCTTATTGTATGTTTGATTACATGGAGATTCAGGGAAAGCGATTGTGCGGAAATCTTACCTCCAAAGAACAGTGTTAGTATATTCATTGCTTGAATCTTTGGTTAATCAGCTATTTATTAATAATTGATAGTTTGAAGTAATCCAAATGAATTTTAACTCATCTATATCCTCTTCATTATTCTTTTTTTTTTTTAGGATATTCTTTAACGAATGTTTTTAAAAAAAATATTTTCAATTTCTAATTGTGTTTTAAATTTACATTTTATTTCAGATTATTACATGTTTGAAACTGACAAAATCGATATTCGATTTAGAAGTGATGAGTCGGTTTCCAAAGTAGGGTTCAATTTTAAAGGAAAACAAATTTTGTGCAGCGATCTTGAATTTTTTCAGCCTATTCATTCACCTCTTGTTGCTACTGATACGTTACGAGAGAGTAAAGCAGAAGAAGATTTGCACAATTATCAAGATATCAGATACATTCTATCTTTATTAGTGAAAACAGGCCTACCAACAGATTTAATTGAAGATTCTTTTGACAGGGATTTAACAACAGGTTTAATTGAAGATTCTTTTGACAGGGATACAACAACAGATTTAATTGAAGATTCTTTTGACAGGGATGCAAAATCTATCTCTGTCAATGAGAACAACAAAACAGACTTTGATTTCCTATCATTAGGGACTAATGAAAATGAATCTGAAGTTTTAGAAGCTTCACAGACAAGAGATCAAAACTATATCCAGAATGTTATTCAACTGGAACCTGAAACTGATTTTAATGATAATGATGATAGCGATGATGATAACGAGCTCAACAGCCCTCAAGTGTACTTTCCAATTCCAAATAAATACCCCAGAGACAGTTTAAGTAGTTCAAGCCAAAAGGATCTATTATCTTCGAGTACTTGTGATGAACGTCATTCGGAACAAGTCTTCTTCATTCAGAGTGTAAACTACCCAGACAATTACTCTGACAACTTAGATTGTACTTATTACATTTATCGTTCATCTCCAGATGTGTGTCAGGTGAGTAAAACTAAAAAGATTTTTAAAAATAAAATCGATTGTTGTATGCAGTTTGGAATGTGGAATGGCAAAATTACAGAAATAGGTAAATAATGAATCTTACAAATTTTAAAACACCCTTTCGATTTTCATGAAATATTAATGAAATGTTTAAAATGAGCTGAAAAGAAGGAAAAAGGTAAATAAAATTTCCGGAAATAACTCTGAAAATGATACGAAGTCGCACAATGAGACTGGAAAAGGTTATGAAGTCCCCCAGTTGTAGGAAAAAGAAATTTGAAGATACAAATGCATGACACACGAAAATTTTTTGAGGGGAGCGTGACCCTCGTACCCCCGAGTCCTGGGTGGTGGTAAAATAAAAAATAACACCATAAACCTATATTAAAAGTGCGTCTGGCAACTTTAAAACTAATGACGTTATTGAAATTTTGAAACTTCATAACTTTTTGAAACTTCATAACTTTTTGAGGGTCATTTTCAGAATTTTTTTAAATTTTTAAACAAATGCTAATTAATATAAAGATACATACGGTCTTACATAATAATCTCATTATCAGGGTCATATCTAGTGACATTATTTATGATTTCGCATTGTTTCAGACTATTTTTCAAAACATTTCATGGTACGTTTTATGAGATTCAGAGTGGATCCACATTATTTAGCAATAATCATAATTTTAATAATTAATAAGAATAATAATGATAATTAAAAATATAATACATATAGTAAACTAATAATAATAGCTCTTTTTCAACATATAATAATAATTTTATTATTATTAATATTATTATTATTATTATTATTATTATTATTATTATTATTATTATTATTATTATTATTATTATTATTATTATTATTATTATTATTATTATTATTATTTTAAATTATTATTATTATTATTATTATTACAAAAAAAAATACAAAAAGATTTTAAAAATGTTATTCTAAAATCAAGAACTTCAGGTCACTGAATTTTTAAAAGGAAAATTATACAAATATTTGTAACTAAATTATCTTGTCATTTGCAACACAAAATTAAAACACAAAAAATCATTGAGTTGGACTAAATAAACATGTTTTGAAATTGTTATCTGAATTCTTAATAAGTGATTTAAAATGTAGATAACTTATAAGAGTCAAAGAAATATAACCTATTTTATTTGCTAAATTTACTTAAGACGTCATACATCTTAATTAATTAAAACGATCGTCTTTAGTAACTGATTTTCTAGTAGAAACCGTTCTAACTTTGCCCAATTATTGTCAAGGTACCTAATTTAGCTGTACCTAACCTAGCAAGAATAATTTCCAACCACGATATAAAAAAAATAATAAGGTAATCACCCCACTTTTACCGTGTAGGAAATATTTAAATTTTTCATCGGAAAATGCAATCAAGTTTCTTTTACAACTACCAAATTTCTATTTGTAATCTGTGGATGATTTGCCGAGTAGGAAGACTAACGTTCCTTCATATATCGCATTTATTATTTTCTTTGATAGACACTGTTACACTTTAATTTATACACGAAAAGAAAATATTTCAATAAGGTGTAAAAGTATTAACTCTTAAAAATAAACGGTTTTTGATATGACTTCATAACAGAAACGTTTATGGCTTACATTCACACGTGTCCCCACCCAATCTTTCATGATTTAAATTGAAATTTTTGAAATCATATTTTGAAGAAGGATAAGCATTTAAAAATATCGAAAATGTCTATAAAACGAATAATATTATATTTATTAAATAAAGAGAAAATTAATGTTACGATTCCGAAATATAGATTGTGTGAAAAACACATATGTAATTCAAAAAGGTATCGAAATGCTGTATATTACATTTCTCAGCTAAGACAACATTGAAGACATCAACATCGAAAAAGAGCTCAACGCGTTCCTGAGGACTTGTGGTGATGATTACTCGATATTTGCAGGATACAAAATTTGCGGTTCTTTTAAGAAAACTATTTGTGAGTAAAAGAATTAACAAATAAATCCTAATACTATTTATTTATATATTATATATATAATATATTTATAATATATATATTAATATATATATATATATATATAATAATTACTATATATATATAATATTATATACATATATATATATATATATATATATATATAATATATATAATGTATATATTATATATGAATATATAATATATTATATAATATATCTATATAATATATATTATATATATATATATATATATATATATATATATATATATATATATATATATATATATATATATATATATATATATATATATATATATATTAGTGAACATTGCCTTTACTGGGGAAACTGTGATCATTCGTTTCAAGTCCAATTCAGAAGTTACTGACAAAGGATATTTGGTATGTATTAACGACATAGAATATATTTTATTTTAATTCATCCTTCGAAGGAATTATTTTTAAAATAGTTACTCTGTATACTTTGTTTTTAATTTTAATTTTTCTAATTTTAATTGAAACATTTATTTTACAAATAATTTATATATTTATTTAAATTATACGAATTTTAAGCGAAATACGAAATTTTTGCAACTAAATTAGTTTCATTTCAAAGCTGGAGTAAGTTGCCAGGTCTTTCCTCTAACCAGAGCCATATTAGCCTGCTTGTATTTATACAAACAACACATCCTTCACCACAATGAGTATACTGTTGTATTTTGAAGGGTGGCTTGTATTTAAAGGTACACATAAGCTTACTGACCAGGAAAGCCAAGGAATTAAAAGTTAAATTAAAAATGAACTAGAAATAATTACATAATTAAATAACAATTAAAAATTTTACATAATTGCAATCACCAAATTCTTCTTCTAGATCTAGAGAAACTGTATGCGATTTAAGTTAAGATTTTTTTTCTTCAAACAATTACTGTAGGCATCGAATTACACTTTATTTCTTTTAATACTTTTAAAGATAACAGTGGAACAAATAGACAAAGAATGCGCCAGTCGAGGAAGGAAAACGGAAGACTTGGCCTGTGACTCAGTCATCAGATACGATAACTTCACCATTTACAGTCCTGGTTAGCCTCCTGGATACGAGACACATACCCAAATCGTGGTAATCACCACCTCTCACACGCTATATGGTTGGGTAGCGCACACAAACATATATCAACAAAACACAACCACCTTTCAAACACGAAAACATAAGCAAGGTACCTTCATTATCTAATATATTGAAGCTACATCTGACACAGTAATCAAATGAGAGAACGTACCAAAAGTAAGAAAGAGTGAGATAAGAAATAAACCCAGTGAATAGTACATCAAAAGTAGCAACCAAGACGAACAAAGAACGAGAGAAAGACCGAGAAAGCTTTATAAACCACTGGACACAGCCGTGCACAAGGAGTCCTTTTGACAGAAAGAAGTAAATAGAAGGATAGACACAAGGAGTAAAAGAGCCACAAGAATAGATTAGATCAAGATCACAATCGAAGAAACGCCAACTATGGAGAAACCCAAGGCGGAAAAGACAAAAAAATCTACATACAAAAACTATATAATCGAGAGACCCATATAATCTGAACCAATAAATAAAAAACTAAGTTACATTAATGTACGTAAATAACGTAGTACTACCCACAAATTAAAAATCCTAACATACTAAAAATAAATAAAATATAAACTTAGACCTCATAATTATTCCAAACATCTGGATTAGATGAGATCAACAATACATACCATACCTAAAATCAATAACACCTAACTAAAAGGATAGATATGTTAATTAAAAATACAGAAAATGTAATTACCTTCCATTCTACAAGGAACATAATTCTGCTAGTAGTAATTATATTATTTAATGAGAAAACTTTATTTATTATATTTATATTATTATAATTATCATTATTGCCTTAGTCTGGAAGTACTTTTTTACAGAGTTCGATCTGATTGTCCCCTCAATGTGAAAAAGATTTTCTATCCATTGGAACTCGACGCTTCTGTGGGCAAAAAAGTGGAAATTCGTGTAAGTTTCATAACAAAGAAAAACATCTCAATGTTCCTGTTAATAACTGCGCGCGATTCAAAATATTTAAATTCAAGTTTACAATAGAATTTTCCAGAGATAATACCATTCCCTTTCTTAATTTTCTCTCCCTAAATGTAGCCTACCACCTGGTTATTTTAATAACTTTTCAGTGACGAATGTAATAACGATTCACATCGATGACAATAGTTTGAGGACTTGTGCTACTCTTTCCTCAAATACACAAATGTAAGATACATAGGACGGAGTATAGCAAGAAAATAGACGCATAGGTGCAAAAAGCAAAGCAGATGATTGCACGATCTCTCGTGAATACATAAAAATCGAAGTAACAATAAGGCACACCATTTCTTTCTCTATAGAGTTGATATCTATAATGATGATTTTTAAGAGGAAAAAAATCTCCACGATTGTAAATTCATATTTTACAGAACACAACCACCGTTCTCGCGAAAATAGTTCAGAAATAGATGAAATTCACACTTCGTAAGATGAATTCAACTTCAACTAGAAAACGCAGTCCTTTCGGCAAAACAGAACCTAGAAAGACCAATCTCGATACGAAAAATGGGATGTCAGTTAACTTAGTACATGAGACAGTTGTCGTGATTAAACAAGTTTCACAGAGAGCCAAAAGAAAGCCACCCTCGACGTGTGAGAGAGAACCTAGTCGAAGTTCTAGCGTGTAGAACTACCAATCACGATCCCCAGAAAAATACATTCTCGGGCCATGCCATGAAGTATCAAAACTCCCGCAAGAAGTAAACAAGAAATTTCCATAAGACAGCCTCGCCCCCTCGATCACCTCAACCACATCACCAACCTACCTTCTCAAACAGAACAACAACACACCTTCAACAGCACAACTTCTGTTACCAAAACCACTAACCAATAACCAAGTGTTCGATGCACGCGACGTATCTTACCCTTTACACTTTAGAGTCACACTATACTAGGTGAAACAAAGATGCTTAAAAATATCTGCATCGAAAACGAACCCAAACCATATACCACCGCCAACACCATACATCCATAAATAAAGCAAAAAGGCACTTAATAAGACGGATGAAAACTTCACAAAAGGTCCTGCGAATTAACAATTAATAAAACTCCTAAACTAAATTAACTCTATTATAAACTCCATACTATTACTACAGACTAATAAAACCCATACAAACGATATACTAAAACTCCCATCCCAAACATCAATACACCCAATAAGTCAAAAATTCCAAATATTCACCAAAAACACATCCACAGTAACTCTAACATAAATACGAAAAAACCAAATACCCATACAAAACAAAAAATCTCATTACAAAATAATCGACCAAACTAACAAAACCAGATACCTTATTAAAACCCGAATTCAACGATAATACTAAACCCACTTCAATCATAGCATATACACTTAATTATTCACTCACAACCATCCGACCCCCATACATTCGACTTAATCCCACCTTATTACCAGTATACTTCCAATTCAATCCTCACTTACCTTATTCAACTATCTAACTTTGTCCCCTTACTATCTATAACTTTATAAGATCCTCGTATTATTACACAGGACTCCCACAATTTAAATGCACGAAAAACCAACGTGCTCTGAATAACTCTGTTAAATTACAATAATTGCACATTAAAACTTAAAATATTGTTAAATTGAAAAAGAATTTGAAGCAGTTTAACGTATAACAAAAGCTTGAATAGATGATGTATGAAATAAGTAACAATATTAGAAGCTTAACATATTTTCTCTTATTTTATGTAATATTTGTCTTATATAACCTATATAATATATTATAACCTATATAATGATTTAACATATAACACATACTATAACTAATATACATACCTATATATATACACCTATATAACTAACATAATACCCTACAACTTACCAGACCTTATCATAATATATATATATACATTATCACTATAATATTATAAATATCTAACCCATAATACTATCAATTATATACACAGACCCTACTATATATAATCACATACCCATAAACTCATATTTCAATATATAATATAATACTAAAAATAATAATATAGATAAGCTATATAAAAATAACTAATAATAATAAACCATGATACACCAAAACTAACTATATTAAATTAAACCATCACAATATAATAACTAAAAATCACATATAAACAAAAACCCCCAACACCAACAATATATATTATAAATTAAACTAATATTAAAAAATATATATAATAGATATAATATATAAAAGATTTAAAAAGTTTTCAATTTATACTAGTTACCCTTACACTAGTAATAAGTTACAAGTAATTTGCCAATAATTTTACGAAATGTACTATTACGGATTTTTGTATCTAACTTATTGTGTCTATAAGTGATACCAATAATTGACCAATATAACGAAAATACACCAGAGCTGATAAATAATAATAGAATATTGTCCAATATAAAAATGATGGCGCGACGCACCATGTCTACTGAGGCCGCCTCCCCCCCCAAACCCCATTACCCTCTAACCTGAGTGGTAGGTGAAACAGAATATTTATTATTTCCAGACACCCCCACTCATGAATTGGGATAGGGGCGGAAGCTCCCGTATATATACCTCATGTTATGCAATCCATTTGTATCTCAATAAAATTAGTTTTCATTCTTAGAAAAAACAAGATTTTTAATATTCAAAATGGAAATAAAAAGTTAATTAAAAACATAAGGGTTAAAAGGCGAATATTATAAGACACGCCTAAAGCTCATGAAGCAACGCCTACATTGTATTTAACAAAAAAGAAGACCAAAAGAAATACAAGGATTAATAATTAACTAGGATGTGAAATATTGCATTTTCGAGTGGGGACTATTTAAACTCCTACTATCCACATTTGCTAATAAAATTAGTTTAAATATCTTTACTTAGACTTTAAAATCCCAATTGAAATAATAGAACATTCTAACGTTACCCCAGATATCCTTTTTAATTATTAACATGTTATTTTAGAACAGTTTAAAGGTCAGTTCGTTATTTCTCAAGTGTTATACATTTTAACTGCCTTTATTATTAATTTTATTTAGTTTGTTTTCATTATTATTTATTGGTATTCGCGTTATAAAGCTGTAATCAAATTTTAAAGCAACATAATATATATATTTTATTTATGAATTTTCTAAAGAGTAGAACGTCAGGTCCTGATGTTGATAGCATTGCAGATATTACCAAGTTAAATCTTCACAATAAAATTAATATTAATATATTACATAAAATATTATATATATAATAATTTTAATAATTACTATTTTTAACTTAATATAATAATTAATTATAATACATTAATTATATAATTATAATAAATAATCATAATTTAATAATAAATAATAAATTAATAATTCTAAATTATAATTAATATAAATAAATAATTAATTAATAATATTAAATAATATTATAAAATAAAATCAAGTTAAAATATCTTTAAAATAACTTAATAAATAATAAAGTAATAAATATAGATAATAAATTCACAAATAACTAATATAAATATATAAATTAATAATAAATAATATAATCAATAAATAAATAATATAAGGGATAGATAGAGCAAAAGGCAAAGTATAAATTGTATAAAAATGAATATCTGGCATTCTTTTCACTCACTTCAACTAGGCCTAGTTAGAAATAGGAACCGTTACTGTATATCTCGAAATACCTAGAGCAATAGATATTACCAATTCTGTGAGTCATTCCTATCACCATCTAGATTCAGATTAACCTTTCTATTCTAGATTGAGATCCTCATCTTTAAATTCATTTTTATTTTTATTTATTTATCTTATTATTATTTTATTATTTATTTCATTTATTATTTAAGTACAATTTTCTTCACAAACAGATAATTGACTTGACATCGAAACCTAGTCCAGGTTGAGAAGAGATTTATTTACAAATTGGGTCTTCAGTAGACTTTTGGACCCAATTATGTTTAACGAACTACGTTATTGATATATCTATATCTTTCTTAAGAAAAATGAATCATGATTTTACTATATTTCATAATAATATATAATATATATATATATATAATATAATATATATATTATATATTATATATATATATATACTATATATATATATATATATATATAATATACTATATATATATAATAATATATATATATATATATTTATATATATATATAATATAATATATATAATATATATATATATATATAATATATATTATATATATTGCAGATAATTATCACTTTTCATAGTGACAAAATTCTTAACGTGATTGTTTTCCCAACTCGGACCTTCAAAACTCAGGAAAAGGGTTTTAAGAATTAACAAGTACACAACGCTCGTGCCTTAATTTACTATTGATTACTAATCTACAAACTCCGCCCCCTATTCATTACAGTCCTCCTCCGTTTACTGCGACCAGGACCCTAATAGGGAAATTGAATTTCCCCCATGTTGCCACTCAAGTCGCCCAAGTTTACCAAACAGTACCCTAGCCGTTACCCTAAGGCCTTACCCAAATACTGAAGGAAATTCCAATCAAGTATGACCCCAATTGTATGAAAAAATTTCAGAGGTAATATAAATATTAAAACCGGCAACACGTCCTTGGCCTCCTTCTAAGTTGGCCTGGCCCTACGCTTGTCCTTATGTATAAATTATATCCTTATTAATACAACCATGGACATAACTTATTATAATACAATAAAACAGTGGCCCACTTCATCAGTGTACGTAAAACCAAATCAGATATATAGTCAAAGTTCTAGTCAAATATATAATGGAAGAATACCAAATATTGCAGGAACTTATTATTACAATAACTGGCAACCTCAACCCCAGGTTTACAGAGTTGGTTATGGAAGATCTATCTCAAAAAGGAATAAAACATTTGATAATATCCCTAGAGATCTGACTTTCTCAACTGGCACGACACTCCAAGGGTCACCACCAAGAGATCTGACTTTCTCAACAGACACTGCACTCCAGGGGTCACCAAGTCAATTTAGTGGAAATAAAATTTTAGATTTTCTAAATAGGAATAACAGTACCATAGAAACAGGCTCTCAAACTGTAGGAAACAGCTTTAAACTTCCTGTTAATCCATTTCAATCCCAGATTTCTTCACACACTCCGCGTCCACAGGTATATTTTCCAGCAAATGAAAAACCATCTGATCTTTTTGCTTCTGGAAGTGCCTTTTTAAATGGTAGATTTAATCCACCGTCTCCAGCTGGACCTGTTATGATTGTAAAGGAATTTTCCCCCATCACTAAAGGAAACTCACCTATAAAAATTATTCTTAACTGTTTAAAATACAAAACGAAAACCCCAGACTTTTCCCAAAGCGTCAATCTCTGCAAATAAGAGGTATATCCACTTTAGAAACTTTTTTTGAAAGAAAAGCCCAGGCTATCCGGGACATATATATATTAATACTTCATTATGAAATTGCTACTATATCTTATTTTACAGTAGTATAGTTGCAGTATTAGATTAATTTATTTCAAAACTAATTTGACATTTATTATTTATATTTTGACTAATATATTACATCGTCTCATAGGTAAATAGTGCTCACATACCTACGAATGTGGAAAAATTCTGGTCGTTTTCATCATATATGCACTGACTAACTTAATGTTGGTATTCTCAAATTTTTCTCAAGTGCTCGAAAGGGACGAAATGTTTCGAATAGAATAAGTTATATTCACGCCTTAACGATTGGTTCGAGTTTTTTATTCCTCACACACGCTGTTTCCAAGGCATAACTAGATAACTATTTAAAAAACTACTCTCATCTCTTCTCTCGCTCTCTCATACATCATCTCTCTCATCTCCTCTCTCTCTCTCTCTCTCTCTCTCTCTCATCATCTCTCTCTACTCTCTCTCTCATCTCCTCTCTCTCATCTTCATGTCATCTCTCTCTTACTCTCTCTTCTTCATCTTCTCACCTCTCTCACGAAAATACATTAACCTCAAATTTGCTCATTATTCGTTGCTTTGGTTTATGAGTAATCAGTAATAATAATACGTATGTTATATTATATATAGTAATTATATATAATATATACTATATATATATATATACATATTATTATAAAAATATATATTATAAAATATAAATATATAAAATATATATATATATATATATATAAGATAATAATTTATATATATATATATAACTATATATATATATATATTATATATATTCTAATATTAATTATATAATATATATATAATATTAATTATATTTAATATATATATATTAATTAATTATATATATATATATATATATATATTATATATATATATATATATATTGAAATATATTATATTATATAACAGAGGCGACTCCTAGCAACTCGTGCTAACTTGTTGATATCGCTACGATAGTAACTATATATAGAAGATAAACTTATAAAATTCAGAAATATCTAATATCAAACAATATCTCACGAAAACCAAAGTTAAAAATAATTCTTCTATTTTTTTTAAATTAATTAACACAAAACATTCTTGTATGATGATTTTTATAATATAAAATTAACAATAAAAGAGTAAGATATAACCGCTATTAAATATAACGCTATGATATATAAACCCATTAAAAATGGCAGCAGTTCATCCCAATCGGATGGCGGAGATGGCTTCTGTGAATTTAGTATAGTATTATTTAAATATTAAAGTTAGTCCTGGAATCGAACTATAGAAAACGTTAGAAAAAAAGATAGTGGAAATGTCTTTTTCTTACGCTAAGAAAATGTTTAAGTTAGACTAGTGCATTAAAATTATAATATATATTAATAAT
The DNA here is from genome assembly GCA_015478945.1 of Trachelipus rathkii. Taxonomy (NCBI): domain Eukaryota; kingdom Metazoa; phylum Arthropoda; class Malacostraca; order Isopoda; family Trachelipodidae; genus Trachelipus; species Trachelipus rathkii. The sequence goes on along the minus strand of JABUQX010012127.1, from coordinate 25,786 downwards.
AATATTGAAAATAAATGTTTTTTTAAGTCTATGGCGTTTTTAATAATAGATTATATAATTATAAATAATATATATATATATATATATATATATATATATATATATATAATATATATATATATATATATATATATATATATATATATATATATATATATATATTAATAATTAATGATTAATATATATATTATTATATATAATATATATATATAATATATATATTATATAATATAAATATATATATTAATATTATAAATATATATATTATACTTATAATTATATATAATATTAATATATATATATTATATATATATATAATAAATAATTAATATATATAATAATATAATTAATATATATATATATATATAAATATATATAAATAAAACTATATATATTATAATATATATATATATATATATATATTATATATATATAAATATATATAATTAATATTAATATATATATATATATATAATACTATTATTATATTAAGTATATATATATATAATTAATATATAATATTTATACTATAATAATATTATTATATATTAATATTAATGTCATGATACCCATCACTCGGCCCATCTGTTCAACTATATTTCTCTATGTCTCAAATAATATAACTTTATTACTTTCCCCAGTGTTGTTAAGCACGCACATAGTAAATAAATCCTTGTTCCTCAGAAAAATATAGGACAGCCTCACGCTCTCATTAGATCCTTATATTCTAATACTTAAATCGCTTACATATAGCTTCATCACTTGTAATTTCTATCTAACTGATTTAATCGTGTATTATCCGAAACTTACAGGATAATCATTAATCACGGTGGGAGGACATTGTGTATGGTGGCGTCTAATATATACATTAATATCCAATGCAATTTGAGCCGGGTATATATATAGTTTATATATACTATATAATATATTAATGGCTTACAGTCAACTGTACTTCATCCAAAGCTTCCCCATCCTCTTGTCAAAAAACTCAATATCTTCCCATTCTTAAGTGTACTAGTTTTCTCTTTCAATCTCATTCTTAATCTCATCAAATTCGGATTTATCTGACTTGCCTTCTTTTTCCTCGACTTGCGATCCATTTGTACCTGGTGTCTCTATTCTGACCTACTTTTCAATTCTCTACGTGTGCCTGTTGATTCATTAACAATATATTTGTCTTACACCCATTGCACCATATTTCTCACTCTATCCACTCGAGTTTAGAATTAAAAAATTAGAAAAAACCTTTGCCGTCGACTTTACATGTTATGCCTCCTATGACTTCGAATCCTACAAATTCTACCAACTCTTTTTCAAATTCTGAAGAGCCCTTCTATTTGTAGCTTCATTAGAAATTGCCTCTCGTCTTATCTTTCGATTCTATCTCGCTGACCTGATAGAATTCCGATGGTGGGGTGCGTCTCAACCATGGTTGAAATTCATATATCGTGTTACAACCCAATTTCTTACAAAATTCTCCTTCTTCGTAGTAGCACCTACAGTGTCACAACTTTCCATAATACTTGTCTACGGTTTCTCTCGTCTCTCCTGTTTGGACATGCTAAACATCCTGGCTCTTGGCCTTAACATAAGCAAAAAAGAAATGTCTTGGAAACCTCACATTCACAACGGTTGCTAGGGTTGCCTCAAAGAAACTGGGAGTTTCTGTTTAGCATGTCTGAGATGCTTTATTCCATCTTCATCAATTGCTATCTAGCATTATAACAAAGACACTACATTCATGTCCCCTTTGCTTAAATGTATTGAGGTTGTTATACATAGTTGTTTATTCGATCTATCTGTTGGCTTGGAGGCGAGGCTATGTTTCACCCGGCTGTTGGATAGGGTCCGTGTCATAGAGGCACTAGTCCAAAGAAGCTTATAAACTCATGTCATGCACTTTCCAGTTTCATCTTGAACTTGTAATGTGTGTTCGACTCGTGAGAAGAAGTGAATTTAAATCTCTTTTTTGAATACAAAGGTAACACTCACGAAAGCCGGTGCAGCGGCTCGATATGACAGAAGAACCCTCTTATTCTATTCGACCGATATATGACATCGCTAATACGACGCTCTCACTATCGCCTCACCTCGTAGACACAAGCTTGGACTGCTATGTTAGGTGCTGACAAGACTGAGTCTTTTGTGATCTCGATATTGGTATACTCCCAGGGGCTTGTTCGCTGCGGTGCTTTCCTTTCTTTTTCTGCCACCTCTGTTCTGTGGAAATCTCTTCCATCTTTCTGTGTTATCTCCAGAGCTAAATTTGAAATCACATCTGCCATGCTTAAAGCCTTGGGTCTGTGCATCTGCGTAATTTGCGGCTTAGTGATGTAATAAGCTGATGTGTGCAACACCCTCCCCTTGAATTAGGGCCCCTCTGCCCGGGTGAGAGTGGGTGGTTGACAACCCTCTAATATATTTATATAGTGTGTTATCAGCAACGTTATATATTATTAACCGTATTAATTAGATGGGTTGTAAGCAAGAAGTTCAAAGAGAAGTGATACCAACTAACTGACATATTGAAGCGATATTTGTGCAAAGTTTATTATAATATATGATATTAGATAAGAGAGATATAGTCGCAAAAATAAATAAACCTATTATATTTAACTATATTTAATTAGTATATAGTATTATATATATATATAAAGTAAATACCACACATACATAAGAGTAGAATATAACTTGTTATTAACATGGGTCAACTTTATTACTAGCAACAAAAGCAGCGATTTTTCTAGTAAAGAAGGCGTGGTAAAAATTTCTATCGATAATATTTAATAACTGATAGCGACTTTATAAAATATACGATATATTATCTATAGTATATTATCACTGTAATTTATAACTCCAAAAATGTTAGGTGAAAAGGTGTACAAATTAACACTATTTACAATCAATATAATGTGAATACTTATAACCTACAATAGTCATAAGGAATTACGAGACCAAGATAAAACACAATAAATAACACTAATATATAATTGACCATATTAGTATGTCAATAATAGCCTGATATATTAAATATCAGTAGCACATATAACTCAATATTATTTCTACCTAGGAGAGAGAATGATTGAAAGCATTGATGCACCGATTGTTGGACCACAGCCCATGCATTTCCTAACATTTGAATTCGATCTCTTGACTGTGAGAGAGAGTGAGCCGAGCCAGTGCAAAAAACGAAAGAAGGAATATTAATAATAGGCATGGAGTGAATGAAGAAAGAAGAAGCCACGCCAGTAGTATAAAGTTACTGGAGGTCCGCCCCACTATAATAGATAATAACACTAAACCATATATTAGATCAATAGATATATATATATCAGAAATACAAGACTTATTTACTTTTGATTTATTAGATTAAAGAATAGTGAGTTATAGATTAATTATTTTAAGGACCATTCCTTACATGATAAAGTCATATATAACAACTTTTCCATATAATAGTACTAAATACCAATTAAACGAATAATAAATGTCTACAAATTCGTAATTGCTACAAAACTTAGTAGATTTATTACCAGTTGAATACAATTATAAATACCTTTTATTGTTATTTGAGAACAATTATTATTAACGACTCTTCTTGTGTGAATCAATATGATAAAAGTAAATAAGTTGCTGCAACTCTTTATTACATTGCACAAGTTATATGTAAAAAGAAATATTTTTTTAATGATATTTATATAAGGGATGCTTTCTATATTTATTTTAGAAACGATGCAGAAGGTTCTGTAGTCTTTGTGTTATATAATTTACAGTATTTATATATAAAAAAAAGACTGTTCCTTCCTTCCATATAAATCTCAACAGTTCCTTGTGAATCAATGGGGTCGATATAATCGAGTATGGGGTCGATATATACAAGCATGGGGTCGATATATACAAGTATATGCCTCTATATCTTGGCTCATAAGCTTCATTTTAATGGAAAATTGTCATAAATGATTGGGAGACATTTGTCATTTACAAATTGGACAACGTTAAAATTATTTCGAAACTCCCTAATTTTACGTCAAAGGATTTTAATGATGTATGATTTAGTTTTCTGTAAATCATGTAGGACTTTGATTTCTCATAATCTGCGCATAATACTAGCAACTATATAGTGGTGAGATTAACCCTCTTAATCCCTCTATAGAAAAATCTAACTACGCGATGAGTTGGTATTATATAAACCTATTTGCCCGGTTTTAGTTCCCCAAAAATAGTGTAGAATTCAATATGCATCGATATGGGCCAAATACGGTCTCGAGGTAAGTGTCCTAATCACCACAGTTCGATTTACAACAGACGCTCATCTGAGTATTGAACTATGTGCAGAGAGAGGCGACAACTTTCAGATACCGCATGAGCCACCCTCCTGAGACTTAGACCATGCCTAATAACTTACAAAGGAAAAAGACATAGATCCACCAAATACTATATAACTCTAATTATCTTCTCTAGCGAGGATATATAGCTCTATGAATAACAGATTCACTGAGAAGAATTTCTACAAGTCCAGATAGTGTATGCCGCTGAAGAAAACACACGATTATCAAAATATTGCAGTGCTAATGATTTGGAATACTTTAAAATATCACCAAAGAAAACGAGAAGCTTACAAATGCGCAAGATGACGAGTCACTTATTTCATCCAAAAAGGAAGAGAAGTGTAATAATTCAAAATTGCAAATGTGTTTGTACTTGTGAAATAATTCATTTGTACCCGAATGAATCTACCCACGCTAAGTAAGCTTGCAAGGGAGTAATTATAAATCTAGGTCCTTGTAGCAAACATCTATCAATTAGTGTTCCTGAACGAATGTAGTATAATTTATACAATGCATAGGCATTGAATATATGGAGTTAGAATAAGAGAAAACTATGTGAGTTATACATCGAGCACTCGTGAGAGTGTGAGAGAAGAAGATCAGAATCATTTATATAGTATCCGGTGTAACATCTCTATATGTCACACTTCTTTCCATATTCTTTAGATATACACTTTTAGTTCCTATTATATACATAGTTGCCAAACAAGTATATAATCCCATGAAATCCTCTTCCTTCTAGTTAAAATAGTCAGAGGTTAAATGCAAACAACTTCTGATAGTGTAACATAGGAAGCTAAACGGGTTCTAGGCAAGTGTGTGTTGTTTGTGTGTGTGTGTGGAAGTACCTATTATGAATATAGATATCTCAAAGTGTATAACACTAATATAAATAAAACTTATACATAATATTATGTTCTCAATATATAGAATTATGAGTTTTAGAATAAATGTGTTGATAATAATAATATTACTTTTCATTATGAAATTTTTAAATCATTAAAGGTATTTGTTTATTTATTTTGTCATTTTATTTACTTATTTATCTATGATGTCAGTTGATCAAAAAGGGCCATTGGGGCATGAGATATTGTCCTTACGACGGAAAATTTTGTTTAGTTCTGACTTTTTATTTTAACCAAAGACATTGGGCTATATATTGATAACTGTATATCTTTTTATTTATTTATCCAGTAGTATATAACATAAGAATGAGATTATGATATGTATTCCATAAAGAGATTTCATATATTTATTTATATAATATATTAAAACAATCTCGACACGATCCGCAAATTCGCTGTGGATGTTAAAATTCAAATCATCCGTGAGCGCATTCCTATACAAAGCAGGATGTAGCAGAAAAATAAAAAATTAGAGATCAGTCTAGACACATACTTTTTATAGACATTTTATTTCGACAATCTCAACGCTAAAATATGGTAATGATATTGTATCTCGAATAATATACCAACTCTATTATCGAAAATTGTATTGTTAGTTATCGTAATATTTCCAATCGAATTCTCTATATGAACTCCTCGATCATATCAGAATAAATCAATATTTAACTATTAATAATGTTATAATATTGTATACTAAAGATAATATCTTCATCTCTCTTTTATATTAAATCTAATTAACTATTTTTAATGTTTTATTAGTTAATTAATCTATATTAAGCCTATTTTATGAATATAAAGTAGTGATCTTTCTATCAAAGACATTTATTGCGTCTTAAAAGTTGTCAGTAAACATCTTAATGTCACAGTCACACTTATTATTTTATATATTAATTTTCTTTCAATATAGAAGATAAATTAAATAATTTTTATGTGCGAGTAATATATATTCATAAACAATTATATGAGTTTTATAAGTTATTTATATTATTATATGTAAGTTAAAAAATTGGCAAACGAATTCGAAACCTCACTAAATATATAGTAAATTAAATATTGCCATATTAATATAATATTAATAAAGTATTTATTATATTATAATTACGATATTATTTAGCGTTATTGTATCAATAAAGTAATTATATACGATATATTATTTTTAAATATATAATATTACCTTTCATCATATATATATAATACAGAATTTATAATATTTAGTAACTCATTTATTATTAATTAAAGTTTATTTAACTTATTATATAATATATAGTAAATATTATTTAAAAAGATAATCTTATGGTTTAATAAAATATATCTATAATATAAAAATTCCTTTGAGGAATATAAAGAGGCTAACGAAGATTTAGGATAATTTACATAGTATAATAAAGCAACTAGTAGTTCTCTAGCTATCTATCAATATAGCATACGTTTGTTAAAATAACCCTATATTTAGAGAACTATTATAAATATGCATATTCAACAGCTCGTAATACCTTATATTTTAGTACTATAACTACTAATATCTTACACTTTGTGATATAGCGTGACTAAGTGCTTACGCAAAGTTGAGTATACCGAAGGCCATTGTTTAACCTATGTAGATATACTAGGTATATATTATGTATATCACTCGATAAGTATATATTGTTCGCCCCGATCCTCGTGGCTTATCTTCTCTCTGCGCCATCTATAATAAGGATGTGGCCGATTAAGCTCTCTCGTCCTCTTCGTAATTGGGTTACGAGTTACTACGGAACAGCATCTGAGTTAGATGGCTATCAGTGTCTCTATATCATCTTGTAAGACACTCCATATCCGAGATAAGCTATCTCAAAAAGTTCTTAGGCCACTATGTCAGCCCGCAGTATGCTAGTTCGAATTCTGTTTTTATCGTGTCCCTCTACCTTGTGTCTAGTGTACCATGTTTGAAAGCTGTCAAATGCCTTTGCTGCCTTGTGCTCGCTCGACAAAAAGGAGGTCGGGCAATTTATTAAGATCACGTAGATATCGTTCTGTCTCTAGCATAGTCACTTCACAAGTGATATGTTGCCCGTACAAACGACAAAGATGATTTAGAGGGCAGAGGAGTGCTCAGGAGTTGAGAGACTTATTTCGCACTAAAATCAGCTAGAGTACGGCGTATATAGAGACGCGTTTCCGAGAAGAGAGAGGAGAGCAGAGAGAAGGTCCCAGTTGAAGAAGACATGGCAGATGCTGAAACGTGTGGCAAGAGGCCGAGAGTGAAGAGAGCCACTTCAAAATTCAAATCCGTTAAGTAACTGTACTCTGCTCCCTGTATTAAAACTCAATCCGACAATTTGTCTATTCTTTCTCTAAGAGACACGATGAAACTAACGCTTTTACGAGAAGACTTTATTTTTACTGAATCTAGTTTCTTTCTGAACATTCTCTTTAAAAAACAAAATTCATAAAGCTAAGTATTTGATGGAAGAGAACGTCACACCCAGCATCTTCTTCTTTTAAGGAAGATACAACAACACCGATACATATAAAAGATTGCGACTATTGAGCTGCCTTTAATACCTTCCGAAACAAACTTATTTCGCAAATCGAACCAAGTTTCATCAAGTACTTAGCAGTTTCGACTTCTTATTTTCTCACAAGTAACCAAACCTGATCAGAAATAGCTGCTGGGTATTTTACCACACATAGAGATCAGCACAATTTGGTTAATATCAGATGATTGTGCATGAAAATTTTTTCCATCTTTAGTCTCTGGATGAATGTGATCAGAGCGAAGTTTTTCCTGAGAAAACGAACTAAAATTTATGTTTCTGACCGAATCCATAGGCATTTAAAACAGTTATAAACAAAAAAAAATCTATACCACCCTTTTCTATATATAGGAATAGATAATGAAAATATAATTATCCTTCATTGAAGAGCGTTACAAGACTTTGGAAAAGTAATGCATACCTACATATGTACAAAATGCCAAGTTAATGAACTATTAAGTAATAACGATTTAAGACTATAACATAGCGTTCAAATGGCTCTTTCAATTCCTTATCTGATATTGTTCACAGGAGAATGTAATTACAATGACTCAGTATCGCGGTCATCAGGTATAAATGGTATTCACTGTAGTATTAATAATTTAGAATTAACTAACAATCATGGAATTAGTGACATCACTATTTTTTTCGATGGATAATTCGAAGATCTATCATGGTATATATTGGATTGATACGATTGATCTAAACCGAAAATTGTAGAGCTTCGAATACGTTTAATGAGTCCGATACTGCTCTTACTATTTTATGGAGTTATTAATTAATCTATTTGATATTTATAACTTAAAATTTTAGTCATTATTCATTTTAATTAATTATAATAGATTTCATTAATATTGGTTTCACCGTAAATCATATCCGCAATAAGAATCTCAGGTAACAATTACTTATTTCCTATTTCGTTTAATAGTGTTAGTGTGTTTAATATATTTACCCACAAGTTTGACAGATTCTAACTCTTTTTTAAAGCCTTAACAGATTTTTAAGGCGTTTCCTCCAACTTGGTCTTTAGCGCAAATTTACCTATTTGGAACAGCCCATCTATTAAAATATCATTTTGATACTTATGATTATTAGCTACCTCCACTTTATTTTTCTTAGTTGATACAAATTTAGTATTTCCACTGTCTTTATTATGATACGCAATTTCTATAGGAGTGCGTGAGTGTTTTTTAAATACATTTACTCTGGTATTAATTTATCACATCTAATATATTTAGATATTTTGGCTGCCATTAATTGGGTTTTTATCGTTTTTACATCTAAATAATTTCTAAGTTCTGTGGATTTTTCAGTTAAAAGAATTTTTTTTGATTTCTCTATTTAGTTTTTGTTTTTTTTTTCTTTTTTTTTTATTTTTTACTGAATTTGGAACGGTTAGTGCGTGTATGTTAATAGATACTTAATTTTTGCTTATCTAAAGGCGATGTGCTTTGATCTTTAGTACTTGTTTTATTCCAAACATTACAAAATTAGGTCTTGCACTTTCTAACTTCTAGAAATACATGCCATGTTTGAATAACTACTCATATATCTCAACTTCTATAGCCGATAATATCTTATTTGACTATGTTTGAGGATCCCAGAGAGGGATAAGATTATATTCTATGCGTTAAAATTAACTATTTTTGAATACATTTAAATATTATCAGCTTAAGAAATTAATTTAAAAGTTTTAAATATATAACTTTATATTTTATAAGAATTATTTTCTAGATATAGAAGGGTGGGAAGTATGTGCTTTGTAATAATATTAATAAACATATTTACTTCATTATTACTCGTACTCGTGAATGAACTCTAACGAAATTTATCTAATATTCTAAAGGTTAACTTATTGTGTTTTACCGCCTTACAATCTTTAACATTTACTTCTTCTAATATAAATTACTAATATGTATTTAATCTTTTATTAGTATACAATTTTTATTTTTTTTTATTTCTATTGGAAAGAAATAATATGGCATAATAAAGTGGATGCTTATTCTCCTTTTTGGAAAATGAGAGAGAGAGAGGTTCATTGAATTATGACCTTGTAGAAAGCTTCTATGGCTACCCTTTGATTTTGGGATCCTAAGAATTCCTAATGTGATAAACTGTATAATTTAAGTTCTTATACTACGGTCATGGCGTACTTGATGTGATTATGGTGGACGGTTAATCGTTCCATCCTGGAGGGAAACGTGGAAGAGAGTGAGAGGATTTTCTTGCGGTCGTAATATTTAGGCTGGGATGATGTTTCGGGTTGAAGTGGGGGTAGTTTAACGAAGTTCAGATTGGGATAGCTTTCGAAGGACAAGGTGAATGGGAATAGAGTTTGATGCTTAAAGGAGATCGGGGGTATAAATGTGTGTTTTGGCGTGTGCGCGGGATACGATAGCTCGGCGTGAATGTTTAGTGGTATGGGGAAGGGAGTGATTGATTTTCTGGTGAAGGAGAGAGGACGGCGCTTATGTGTGGTAAGTAATTAACTCTCTTTTATAATCACAAAGAGTATTAACCTATTAAGTCTATCACCAGGGGTTAGTGGTAACGGGGTAGAATTCTGTGGGTAGAGCGCAAAAGCTGATGGAGAGGAATAAAGTGCGAAACGTTTGCCACAATTGATTAGTGTTGTGTGAAGAAAAAGGGATGTGAAGTTGTGTTGGATGTATCAATTCGAAGTTATCAGTTTGTGGCGTTAGAATGCCAGATTACCAGATCGTATCATAATTGGTCTTTTTGTCATACATGGTAAAATTAAATTTAGGTGGGGGGAATTGGGGGATGGAGAGGAAAGGGTGATACGAAAGGAAGGAGGTAAGAATTAAGAGTGAGAAGTTAAGTGTGCAAGATAATAAAGGATAAGTATGTAAGAGCGCTCGCTAAGAAGTCGGTTGAATGGTGAACAAGTTGATACTGGGCAAATCTGGGGGCAAATGAAGGAAGGCAATTGTTAGTAGTGCCAAAGGAAGTGTATGTGGATGTGCTAAAGAGGAAGTAAGAATGTTAAACAACGAGAGATGGAATGAAATGCTTATGCAAAGCGTGGTTAATAATGGTTCACACAAAGAGCGAGTGCGTGGTAGAATGTACTAAGAAGCAAATGAATAGATAAGTATATCCAATTAGAAAGATGCTTGGATTAATATGCTCTCAGGAGGTAAAAGTAAATACTAAAAGGTGTAAATTATACGTAGGAGAAAACAAGAGGTTAATGAAAAGTTTGGAAGGAGATGAATGAGACATACAAGGAAATAGGAAGCCTCTTCTGGAAGGAAGCGCGAAAGGTTAAGAATGAGATAAGGGGAATCTAATAAAATAAATGAATAGGATGGTGCTTTTGTAACTGATGCAATGGATGTGAGGGGAGTGTGGAAAGAACAACTTCGAAAATCTATATATATAACAGTAATGATGAGGTGTTAGATAATGTGTATGGTTTTTGATGGTTGACAAGATAGGAAATAAGGTATTTTGGGGATGAAGGTTTATTAGTAAGGAGAGTAATAGGGGCAGCAGCGTGAGAATATGTTCGTGAGATAGATCGGTAAATCTGCAGGCTTATTATAGGATAAATTACTAGTAGTGCGAACATGATCAAGAGGAGACAGGCCTGAGTAATAGGTGATATTGGTGACTTGGATTTGAAGTTTGGTGAATTTTAATAGCATTTAGCGTATATATCGTTCTTCTCAAGGATGGAACAGAGAGCGTGCTAATAGTCACATCTTGTAATTCCGTGGGTACAGGGCAGACAAATGGAGAATCGTGGTAGAAGTTATACGGGAATAAGTTTAGTGTGATAGTTGCTAGGCAGGGGAAAGCTGTTGAATATCTGGCTGGTGATCTCGATTGGGTGGGTGTGGAAAGATGGCGGTCCGGAGTTGCTGAGCTGAGATTTGGGTGAAGGCATGGAACATAGAAGACCGAGCGGGTTTTTGCTGGGTGGGGCTAGCCGGGTATTCGTTAAGGAGTGGTCAGAGGGATGTGGTGGGGATCAAATCTTTTCAGTGGAACGAAATGTTGGAGAAAATGCGTAGGGGAAAAGAAGAATTAAAAAATTGGGTATTTAGAGGTATTTTATGGGAAAACTGTCGTATGATAGAGTAAATAGGGAAGCGTTATGGCAGGGTTTAGTATATATGTGTTGGTGAGTAGAAGTGACTTGCATTGGAGCATCAATAAGTATTGATATCGTACGACTTAGAGGAGTGAAGCGTGGTGTAACAGAATAGATGGTGTCAATGGTGATTGCGTTAGGATGAAGTAGCGAGATGATGTAAGGGTTTTATGTCTCCTTTGTTTATTCAATTTGTATCAAGTGAGATTGGGGTTATGAAAGATTTGAAGGTGCGGGTGATGTGCAGGAAAATGGTTGCATGAGACGCTGGAGGAAGGAGTTGAGTTGGGAGTGTAGCCCTACTCTAATATGCCGGAAGAATTTATGGTTCTGGTGTGGGAAATGCTGAAGAGAGTTTTTGAGGAGGAGATTACTGATAGAGAGATTTGGCAGTGGTAGTGTGTAGTATGTAAAAGGAGTGGCTTGAAAGTAAACGTGGGAAAAAGTAAGGGTTACGGTTGTGAGTGAGGACACTCTCAGTGTGAAAAGAATTATGTTAGAATTGGGTCGAAGAGCAAGCTAGAAAAATGTGTCTGAGTTTAAATATTTTAGGGGTATATTTTGGATGAGAAGGGAACGGACGGTGCAGAGTGTAGTAGCAGGAAAGTTGTGACTGATGGCAGGAAGGTGGCTGGTGCAATTAAATATTGGTGGATCAAGGTGTTTGGGAAAAAATAAAAAAAAAAGTTGGCCCCCCCCCCCAAAGGTGAGTAACTCTTGAGTGTGCTAAGGTTTTACATGAGGGGTATGTTGTTACCGTGTGTTAAGGTGTATGGCAGTGAGACTATGGTCAGGAATAAGAAGTATAGGTCTAAAGTTCAAATATATATATATATATCAATCTTAGGGGTGTGCTAGGTGTGAGAAGAATTGAATAAAGAGAGGAATGAACGTATTAGAGAGTGGTGTGGTTGTGAAGAAAGGGGTAACATGAAGAATAAAATGAAAGTTGTTGAATGGTTTGGTCATCTGTGGAAAGGATTGAATCTGAATTGCCCGGTTGGTTAAGCGTCCTGATGTATATGGTGAGTGTGTTGGGTACATCATCGACCGGTGGGAGACCGAAGAGAAAAGTGGAAGTTTGAGCTTTCGGTGAAACAAGAAATGTCTTGAAGGAGAAGAAATTCTGAGTTTTGGCATCAGGCGATGAATAAATGCGTTGTCTGATTTTGTAGAACTCGGGGTTTTGTGTTACTGGCGCCATGGTTTGCCATGCCTGCACGGGGTAGAACCCCTTACATTTGACGATTTACATAGTGAGGGTCCGTCGCGGATCCGTGAAGCTCTAATAGGGTGGATTTTTCTGTCTGTGACGAGCTCTCACTAATTAATGGCTAGACGAGAGGTGGTGTCGGTACAGGCTGGGCTTTCTCTTGCGACAGTTTTCATGTTCTCGCAACTGCTATTTCTTTTTCCGTGCTTGTACAGCAACTCCCCCAATGCTTGGGCAGAGGAAGGTGAAGAACGAAAGAAGAAAAGATATATTTATATATATAGGCTATATAGTATAATATATTAATATTATTTATTCACCTATATATATATAAATAGTATAATATATATATTAGTATATTATTATAAAGAAAAATATAAATCTAGGAAAAGTGATAAAAAAAAATATTGTCAGTTAAAATGCCAAAGTACTTGCAAGTACTTTTGCAATTTTCAAGTACAAAAGATACAAGTAACATTCAGGCTCATAAATTGTACTAAGTACAAACTGATGACCCGCAACAGATCCTTTTTATATATATACTTATTATATATATATATATAAATATATATAATATATATAATATATATATAATATATATATATATATATATATTATATATTATATATATATATATCTATCGCCTTCCATTTTACCCCCAAAACTGGGGGTAAGGTGCTGTGACATGGTGTGGAAAAAGAGAGAATATGAAAACAAAGTCGAAAAGAAAGCCTCAACCTTTAACCGCCCCTCTACTACTAGGAGTGAGAAATCGGCAGTCAGAAAGATCCACCTAGGAGCTTCACGACGGGCGACGGACCCCTGTCGTACTTGGCATATGCAAGCGTGGGGTTCATCCCCTGGCCGGCGAGGTGAGAGAACCAAGAATCATACCCAAAAATACAAACTCCTGGCCATTTCATTGCCTATATGCACCTTTTACTTCTCTCGCTTTTTCAACCAACATTCTCTCCGGCTCAGTCTTCCTTTTACTCTCGACTTCAATCCACTTTTTCTCGTTCCTCGCAGCCGTCGATTCCAACAACATTCACCATCTATATCATCCGCTTAAGCCAAGCCGCCTGTCATTCATCTTCCACTGCCAAACCATCTCAATACTTTCATTTATTCTCTTCATTTCCGCTTTTCTTCACACCAATAACTTTCAATACGTTTATTTTGGTTAAATAATATACCAATTAATTGTTATTAAACACCTGTTCTTGCCCCCCCTAACGATTGTCCATATTTTTTTACTTTGATAACATATTTGAGTGAAATTTTTATGATTCTTCATACCCTAGCGTATTCCAGGCGCAAAAAATAGATTTGGCAGATTACTATAAATCCATTAACACAAGTAACAACATACCCCTCAAATGTAAGACCCTAGCTGCACTCGTGACCTAGTCTGCTACTTAAACCAAAGATTGTAATTGCACCGCCACCTTCCTGATATACTCACAAATTTCCCCTACTACCTCTGGCATTTATGCCTTCCCTTCTCATTCCAACATATAATCCTAAATTATTCAAAACTCAGACACATGGTTTCAGCTGCTCGCCATCTAACAATAACTTCAACAGCGAGGACTGTCCATCCCCACAACAAATGAATATAATAAATATATATATATATATATATAATATATTATAATATTATAATTATAATATATATATATATAATATTATATCTTATTAAAACTTATATTTTATATTATTATTTATATATTGATTATATATATTTATATGTAGTATATATAATATATATTGCCTTACATTGTAAAAATAAGTTCCTTCTCCATAAGGTCTTCTTGAAGTAATGCTGTGTCGACGAAACTCAAAGTTTTCCCTAATGATATCATCAACAGATTCTGAATCGATGCCATGAAAGAGTTTCTGAACGTTCAGATAAAACTATCATTGTACTGTTTTTCTAAAGCTATCCTCTTATTTGTATATTTTTGCCAGAGAAAAACATTCTGTATGCGCCAAACATTAATAATATTTATTTGTGGAAGTGATAAGCAAAGTCTTTGCCGTAAATCCATATATTCATGATCAGAAGAGCTTAGCAACAAACCTTCCTATTGAGAACTTTCTATTTTACAACATAAACCAGATTTTTTGGAACTGAATTCCTTTTCTTCGGTTTCTCTTTTTCTTCATATCATCAACCTTCTCATTGCGTGGAATAAACGGTCTTCTTTTTAATGACCTAATTTTATTTGTACTGTCATTTTCTTGGGTCCCATTTTTAGCTAAAATCTTCAATTTTGCATTATATTATTTTTACCTTTAAATTATAGCAATTGTTATAGGATCCTTTATATAATCCTTTTCAATAATACTAGAGATCGATGTTTTCGCTTATTCGTCGAAAATGTTTATGAGACCGATATCTTATCTTTAAGATATAACTCATTATAATATAGTAAGTAATATTCAGACTCATCATCATTTTTTCCAAGCAGCTGAGGAGTCGGATTTATTTACTTCTGGCTACGTCTTTTCGAATAAGTTTTTCAATAGATTCAGTCAGTCTAACATACGTTGCATTTTCATTAAAGTCAATTTTATGAAGACTCTTCTTTAATCCTCTAACATCTGGGTTGTATTACTGATTTAAAGTAATCTCTCTCTGGTGCTGGATAATTAAAGGCGTGGTATATATATCAACGTATTAGGTAAATCCTTAATCAAGTACTAATTTGTGATTCAGCTGAATTTACTATCCAAGTAATGATGCGTATAGAGATTAGGTAAATTAGATGAAATTTAGTATACATTTAATTAATTGGGTCCGTCACTTACGTTAGTGCTAAAATATTGCCAGTATGTATGATTTATGCACCTATCAATATAATAATGACAAATTATTGAACCAATTTACATGTAACTCAATGCTGCCATCCATAACATATAATTTTGGCTTTTTACAGGAAACCCTAATTGAAACTGACAAATTGCCATCGTATGAGAATTTTATCCTTTCTTGTTTGATTAGTATAGGTTCATATACCAAATCTAAGGTTTGCTTCCTGTGAGTTATTCATTGTTCTTTACTTTTTGATTAGTCATCTTTTGCCATATGGAATTCCTGTTATTTCCATTGAACAGATTATATGGCTTCATCTAGTAAGGTAAATAGTATAGAGCGTTTCCTTTTGATACCGAAATAAAGTTAGTATTCTCGTACTTCTTGTGCACATTCTCTTTGATCCTTTAAAACTTTGAGAAGATCTCTAGGACTCTCATTTGATCTATAACTCTAGAGCTTTTGAAAGTCGTCCATTACCCTTAGAGTCACCGAATATCTGAGAAGCAGCGACAATTATATAATAAGAACAACGTCCTAAGGTTGTTTACATATGAATACCAATATGCATCGTTTTTACGAAATAGTCTGCAAACTAGCGGCATTGTATCTCATGATGATCAATCTAAAACAACATAACTTTTGTGTGTGCACCCTGTCAATGCAGACTTTTTGAAATATAGCCTCTTATTGTAAATAATCTGTATTTGGCTATATAGAATATAGTCATTGAATAATCTACTTTTTCTTATTAATAATTAAATTCACCTATATTGTATTAGATTTGATAATTGCCTTATATGACCTTACATGGATACAGTTCTTTTCTTGTACAATTATCTAGAAAATAAATCTTTCACACAAATGCTATTCTTTGTGAACAATCTTTCCTACTCTAATACATTACTTTCATCTTTGGTGAACTCTTTTGCATAGCTTATATCTCTTAGGTACAGAGGCTCAATACAAAAAATATTTACTTTTCTGTTACTTGGATTCATATTCTTTATTAGCTCTATCGTCCAGACGTCATTGGCTCTTCTTCTCTTATTAACAAACTTTCGCTAAAAACGCACTCACTACAGCTATAATGGATCGCCTACTTTCGAGCCAGGCAATAGGATATTGTCCATCTTTACAGCTAAAGGTTGGCTCCTATATACATACATACTATCGATCTGCGAATATTTAAAAATTAATAAAATTAATATATAACTCCTATTCCTTATTCATAATCTATTACTCTTTGGTGTTCGGTTGTATTGTGAAATCAACGGAAGTGAGCAGATTAGCGTATTCCCTTCCCTGTGCCTGTCTGAATGAGGTCGTTTCTATTGCCTATATCTTAAGTTTTGTGAGCTTGGTGTTTTTATAGCGATTAAATCTACTATATAGTAAGTACATATGGAAATTCTGACTATCCCCTGAGATTATTAAATATTGAAAGCGTAGAATTCATGTCTGTGGTAATACATGTGCACGAAACATTAGGGAGGATAAGGTTGAATACTTCTAATACCTTAGGTTTTGGAATAAAGAAATCGGAGTCATTAAATAATCATCTCCACTGATTGCATTAAGGTTTGAAAAATACATACTTTTAGAATATAATTATAAGTTATTTTCTCCAATGTTGAGCGAATTACAATCGAACGGGGCTCGGGGCTTGGGGCTGTGCTAAAGACATTCTTTTGATGATGAACTATATCTTCATAAGACGAGGAGCCTAAATGGGATGTCATATAGGAGGTTCTCCATAGGAGTGCATCTATGAAGAGTCCCTAACGGAGTTTGCCTTAGGAAGGTGCACTTGTATGATTTCTCTGGGATAATATGCTCTTGGAGGCCGCCCGCTAGGATGTTTTCTTCCTTTGTGATGCTATCTGCTCTTTGTATTGCCCCGAGAAAAGATGTGCATTCTGAGGTCCTCTAATAATGTCTTTCTATAGAGAAATATGGCATATTTAACCCTGGGTTTTATTGTTCCACTCTCGCCGAATTTTCAATTTGGCTTACCGGCGACGCATTGTTTCAAGCTCGTGTGAGAGAGACAGCTTCTCTCTGGTTATTCCTAATAATATACTTAATCAATATAATTATAAATATAATAATATAATAATGATAAATAATAATCATTAAAAATTAATATTATTTTACACTAACAAGTTGGATGCATAAAACTTTCTTAAGAGGTTTTGACATATCTCTTTTGATGGGAAATAATTGAAAATATTTTCAAATGAATTTAGGAATCAAACAGATATTAACCGGCAGAGAAAATTTTAGGAGAGACAATGCAAACGTAACATAAATGATAAGTGAGATTCAACGTTTCCTCATATTAGAGACAAGATCAATGAATATTTTTTTCTTTTGCATAGGCTGAGAAGGCCTGGTTATAGCAATCCTACCAGGTTAAAAGAGTAGGTGTTGAGATGAGAGCTGAAGGAGAACGCAGATTTAAAACGAGCCAAAGATCAAAAAATATTTACAAACGTTACTAATTTCAAGGAATAGTCATAAAATGGGCGTATTTGATTTAGCAGCTTTAACAGAACTAAACTATGAAAAATTTATTTTTTACAACATGATATGCTTCCCGATAGGTTTCGTTGACCCTTTGCATTTATTAACATTTTAAACACTATGGATTATAAGGTTGTAAATAGAAGCTGCAAGAGAAATCAACCAAGTGAAACATCCACCTAATGCATTGATAGTGAATTAGCTACAGGAGCACTGTGACAAAATTATATATAGAGAATTATATAGTTTGCTCATCCGTACGCTGCACCGTCCCAACTATTCAATAGAGATACTATTGTATATATCAAAAACCCATGTCCTTTTAGTTTCTATGATCCTGTGTTAATAACTTTCTTCTCGTAATGAAATTGATAAGTGTCACATTCGATTTTCTAACTGTTCGAGGATCCTCATAATTTGGCTTTCATTTCCCATTCGAACGTTGTAAGCATTTTATAGTGCACTTTAAAATAGAAGTCGATATTCCATAGAATATTATAATATATGTAATAAGAAGCTTTTCAGCGTTGAAATTGAAACATCGTGTTCTTGTTACCAAATCAAAAATATTACCTATAGATATTTAATAATAGATTTCTCTCTCTTACTCCTTATTCTAATTCTAATATCATCAATTCTTTTATTTTTTCCAAATGGGTGGTGATGTTTGACCCCCTATCTGTGTGGCATAGGTACACTTACCTCCCAACATCTTATCCCGAACACAAGTCATCTTCGTGTATGATTATCAGATCACATTAATAGTTTTCACAAAAAAAATCCGTGGACGGTCCTGGTTAGTGTGACTGATTATTGTTCTAGTTAGATATATGCTCTTCTAACTCAAGATCTGAATTTTAAGTAAAATATGTTCAAAACAAATTAAAGTTATCACGATATTCCTAACACAGATGCTATAGATTCAACTTGGACATGAGAATGCAATATAGGAACCATGCGCCTCCACTAAGTTCGTCGTATCTATATTTATGTCAACAGTTCAGAAATTTGATAGTGAATACAATAAGAAAATAGAAAAAGAAAAGTCTTGTGAAAGAGACGGTTTATCACTAATGAACGGTAAAATAATTATTATCCTTTACCGCAATTATAATTTTGAACAACCTCTATGTAGACATGTCGCTCCGTACTGTGCTTATTCATTGTGTGCGTGATAGACTCTACATCAATACTATATATATAAAATATATAATACAATTATATAAGTATATATATTATGAAATAAAAAATCAAATATTTATTTGACTATACCTATACCCTGATTAAATTATTGGTTGTTTTCTTTGCTATATCTATGTAGCCATCGAGTTTCTTATTATACTGAGTATATAGTACATGTTCCAGATAATTCCCATTTTGTAACTAGAATATATTATATAATATCTATATTAATATCTATTTATTAATATAATATTATATAATATATTACTATATATCAATAATATATTAATAATATTATTTTATTATTTATTTTTTTTATTAAATAATATTAAATTAGATTAGATAAAATTTATTTATATTTAAATAAAACTTATACAATATTTTACAGGATTATCATAATCTGCCCTAGCACATCAGGGATGTATAAAGGTTCAGGTACTATCAAAGTCAAATGGCATTAATAATAAATAGTGGGATATGAAAGAAACATCTAGTTATCTATTGAGGAGAATTAAAAATAGCATATCTTGGTGGGTGGGAAGCTCTAAGTTTAAATATTATATAACCAAACAATTAACACAATTCATAGGTATACGTCTTAGTATGATTATTAGTGTTTTAATAATGAAGGATTCTATTATACTATAATACACCTTCATTTGCTTATATTATAATTATATAAATACTGATTATGTACAATAATATTACCAATCTATTAGCGATTTATATAGTACAACATCTATAACTGTAGGTCTTAAGACATGGCTAATCTATATATTTCTAGAGATAATATATTATTATATATAATATATATATATTAACGTATTGGTAATAATAAGATTTAGACTATACATTTTACTAGCTTAATTTATATACAGTTATTCATTAACCTATACTAAATATTGCCTATGTGATACTTATAGAGAAAATCAGTATATATAATATATCTATTATTTTCTCTTATCAATATACTACTGACTCCTCGCTGTTTTATTAATTCATACTCATAGTATCTTGTATTTATCTATAATATGATTATTAGATTTATTATTATTTATAATATATAAACTCTATGATTAATATAATTATTATTACTTAAATATTTTATAAAATATCGTAACCTTATATATAAATTTCTATTTTTAACTATTATCTTCAGTATTTATTTTTTATTCTTATATATTTATATTTTTATATTATATCTAATTATTATTAATTTACTTTTTCTTCTCATTTAAATATCTTAATAGTATAAAAACATCATCTTATTATCTTATTAACCTATTATATTATTTTCTTCCATCTTATTATATCTTATTATATTCTTTTTCCTTATATATCTTTAGTAATTAATACGTATAATCTTACGGATAATTGTATCTGATACAATTTCTAGGTCTACACTCATTGGAAACGAATGTTGTAGAAAATAACAATATTACCTACACCTGATAAGTGCTATGTGTGAACTCCTTTCTTTTGACGCTTATTCCTCTGTATTGGGGTATTTGTATATTCATAAATCTGAATTTTCTGTGACATAAGAATTATAGTAATATACTACTAGAATATCTTATCTATTCATTAAGTCTCCTTATATTACGTTATAGGTATCTATCTTAACATAAGCTAGACATTAGTATTATTAATAGATTTATCACTATATTTATCTCATGTCTATATATAAGTATATATGGATATGTATGAGTATATATCTATCTCTATTATTAATAATTAATATATATATATATATATATTAATAGAGAAACGTTTATTTTTTGGTTTTGGCTTTTAAAAATCTAATGTTTATTACTTAATTTTTTTTTGTTCAAAATTAATCACACTCTTTTATGTTATATATAACAATGTATATTAAATTTCATATTATCTCAGGTCGACCTATCATACGAATGGCAATCCTGCTCCTGCTTCTGCCTAATTATTATAGGAATCTATTATATAATGGACTATATATATATATATATATATCATAATATTCTAATATTATAATTAATATAATTATATACATATATATCTTATTTAATATAAATATATATTATATATATATATTAATAATACTATATCATTAAATATTAAGTTAATAATATATATATAATTATAATATAATATATATAATGAATAAGTTTTTTGTGTGGTTGGGTGGTGTGATATCAAAAAAAAGGGGGGAATGTATATACAGGTGGGATTTTGAGGGTGTCAGGATGAAAAGAGAAATGGGAAGGAAGGTGATGGGGATTTCCATGTGAGAGGAGAGATATCGTGTGTAATAGATAATTAACTATATCTTTTAAACACTAAAAAGCTTCCTTATATACCGTACATTATAATATACCGAGGGTAATATATATACTAGCGTGGTGTAGAGGAATAGAGAATGGTATACGTAAGTTGATATAATGTTCACGATTGTTATTTGATGTTGGTCGCAAGGAGAAAATAGTGAACGTATGTATAGGTGGAATTAGATAACTTACGTGAGGGTCTTAGGAACATGGGATTATCTTTGAGAAATCTATTATGTTTGTAATTTGATAGTACACTTAAGTTAGTGGGTAGGATATGACTGATGGAGGTGCCCGGAACGGTGAAACGGCTGAAAGAGAAGATTGTGGTAACATAATTAAGAGTAGAAGAAGTTAAATTCACGCGGTGTTGCCAAAAACATGAGAGATTTTTTCGAAGAAAACTACAACGACCCACCGATGGTTCTAATCCGCCGTTTGTTTTCATGAAAAAAAAGAACAGAAAAAAAAAACAAAATCTATTGTTTTTTTTCTATCGTTTTTTTTTAAAGTTTATTCAAGCGATTTTTCGCATAGAATTTTGAACAAAACATATGGACATTAACGACACCAACTACATTTAACACTACTAGCTTAAACATAATACAACTATTAATAATATTATAAATACTATATATATATATATATATATTTAATTATATATATATATAATATAATATATATATAACATAATTAAATATAATATATATATATTATATATCATAATACAATATTATATCCATTATAATATTAATTATTAATATTATAATATATATATATATAATATATAATATATATATTTATATAATATCATATATATATTATTAACTATATTTATGAGTGATTGGGGGATTTTGTAACTGATAGAAATGGATGTGAGTGAGGGAAGTGTGTGGCAAAAAGAACACTTTCCGAAAAATCTGCACATAATATAAACAGATAAATGATTCTTAAGAGGATGGTTTTTGTGTGTGTGAGTGAGGAGTTTTTTGATGGTGCAATATGTAGGTAAAGGAAGAGGGATGTTGATTGCGCCGGTATTGAGCGTTTTTAGGTAAGGTAGAGTACCTCGCTGGCGGTTAGGAGGTGAGAAAGTTGAAAGATAATGGTACTAATCTGCAGTATAACGAATAAAAATATGATCTAGTGAAATGATCAAAGAGCGGAGGCGAGAATGGTGGAATTGTATTAAGATTTGGAAGTATGTGTAATCCAAAACGCCGTCTTCATCCGCGAGGGTATAGTTCCAAAGGGCGATTGGAGGGCGTAGCGGTAAAGTACCTGACTTGCGTATAACGGGTGAAAGGGATCAGAAAGGGGAACATGTCAGAATTCATAGGGATATCGAAGTTTAATTGAGTGTTGTAGGAGACGTATCAGATGTTGCCTGGTCTCAAGACAAAGTGCTTGGATTTGATGTGACTGAAGGACTGATTTGGTGAAGAACAATGTGCGAGGTGCTTTGAGGAGTGGTAGAGGATGGGGTGGAGTCAAAGCGAATTTACATTGAAACACACACTGATCTGAGATAAATGAGGGGAGGAAGAAGTAAAATTAGAGTTAGGTAGGAGGGTGTGTTCTGTATTAAAAAGTCAACGTAGATCATATTAGAGTTAAAGTAGGTGAAGCTCTATGGCCAGGTAGTTCAAGTTGGGATTATACTCTGATAAGGTGTTGTGTCCGTTGCGTGAATAACAGAGCTAATTCTCTGATGGAACCAAAAAGTATGTATGACGAAGTAGATTAAGGATGTGTAAGAATACCCGAATGGTGCAATGAGTGATGGTTTAAAATGTGGATAAATAGCGCGGTGACGACATAGGTTTGTCAATGTATCCCTTGGTTATCTCAAAATTGATATGGGATGGGGTATAAAAGCAATTCGAGGTGGGGATGCAGGAAATTGTGGTTGATATGATGGAAGTGAGAGGATTGGAGGGTGCCCTGATTCCTATTTCGTAGCGGATGTTTGTTCTATGTGGCGAGTCTGAGCGCTTCAGGATATAGGATGTGGTTGAAGAGAATTTTTGGCAGGGATGGTAAAAAGGAGGGTTGCGAAAGTGAGCGACAACGTATAAATAAAGTAAGGGTTCGGTTTAACGTGAGGCGACAGTCCCTCCCAGTGAGTGAAAGTTTATGTTAGATGATGAGCAGCTGGACAAGTGTCTGAGTTTAAAATATTTAGGGTAATGTGTTGGATGAGAAGGGGAACATGATGATCGCGAAAGAGTGTTAGTAAAGTACGCATGGAGTTTGTGAATTATGGCAGAGGTCGGCGGGAGTAGAACATTAAAATCGATTTGGATGAATGTAAGGGAGATATAAGTTGGAGCTGGTAGAGTCCTTACATGAGGTATGGTTTGTTACCTGTGTGGTTATTTGTATGCGTATGTTGAGGACTATATAGGTCTCTGTCTGGATTAATGAAGTATAGTCTAGCAAGTTTACCAGAGTTGATGCTTCAGCATCGCACCTCTTTGGGGCATGCTGGTGTCGAAAAGAGATTAATAAAGCTTAAGGTATGAACGTATGTTAAGAGAGGTGGTGAGTGTGAAGAAAGGGGTAAACTGAGAGAAATAACTGAAAGTATGTTTGAGAGAAGATGGTCTGGGTCATTGATTGGCAAAGGAGAAATGAAATTCGTCGGCTTGGTAAGCGGATGTATAGTGGAGAGTCTGTTGGGAACGACCGCTGGGAACTCCGAGAGAAACAGTCTGGATTGATAAGTTCGGTGAACGAATGTCTGGATAGGAGAGAATGTGAGTTGGCAGAGGCCAGAGAGTAAGGGTGCATGAAAGGAGAGAATTGGCGGGGTTTGTATGGGGGGCAAATGGTTTTGTTGCCCACCTTTGGCCAGGGGATTTACCCTTATCAGTTGACAGTATTTAACCATAGTTTAGGGTCCGGTGCGCGTCCTAGTATTAGTTCCTCTAGGGTGGGATTTTTCTGTCTGGTGACGGACTTCTAACAATTTAATGGTACACAGAAGGGGGCGGTAAATCCTTGGCCTTCTTTTCGACGTTTGTCATGTTTCTCGCTAACTGCTTTTGCTTTTCCGATGGGCTGCTACAGGCACCTTCATTCTCTAAGCACCAATCTGGTGGCATAAGAGGAAGGTGAAGAACGGAAGAAAGATAGTATCATATATATAATTACTATTATAATAATTAATATATTATGATATAAATGTATCACATATAATATACTTATTATATATATAATTATATACTATAATTATATTTTTCCTACCCATGTTGAGATAATATCATTATACTTATATATTATATTAATCTGAAAAAAATTAAATTTTTTTTTTAAAAAATGCCAATGTTATTCCGGAAGTTAATCCGAAATTTACTGCCTACAAAGCATAATGTAAAGAAAACGAATGGAAGGATCGCTTTCAGAACCATATCTTTTTTGTAGCAACCTCTGGATCCTCATACATTGGCGTATGTATGAATTTAAGCTGAAACTACATTTTAATAATAAACTCCTACATAGATAAACCAGTGTTTTTGACGATATTCGGTATTGAAAAAAATCTATTTTGCTGATAAATGAAATACATATAAGCCATATAATATATATATATATATGATTATATGATGAGTACAACATATATATATATATAACATATATTAATTATATAATATCTATATATAGTCTCGGTAGTATAGCGAGTAATATATAATAGTAGCGATTTATCTAATGATTGATCCATATTATATATGTAGTATTAATATATATTATTGATAATTATGATATTGTACTAAAAGTACTAGGTGAGGTACCGTTAGGTCACATTTTCAATTTCAGTGTTTTCCATAGGATCTCAATTACCTTAACACAGTGACAGCGAAAGATGAGGCCTGATC
>JABUQX010012126.1:20000-23297 GCA_015478945.1 Trachelipus rathkii | reverse complement strand
CAATTAAACTTATTATTTGAGATAACCCTAGTGAAAAAAACCTTACACTTCTTACTATTAAAGTTCATCTGTGCCACTTAATCTGCTACACCCAGAGTTTATCAACAAATCGAATCTTATTATACAATTCTTTCACTATTCCTAAGGAGGGGGGTCGTAGCCACTTATGGTATCATCTGCAACTTAGAAACCTTGCATTTAGGTCCCTGGTCTTTATCATTTATATGTGAGGAACAATGGTGGCCCTAGCACTGAACCCTGTGGAACACCACTCTTCACTAATGGCCTTCTTTCTTTCAAATTAATTATCTTGATCCTTTCAAATCAATCACAACGTCGATTACTTTCTGTTTATTTCACTTTCGCAGATATTAGTTTTTCGGTTATGACTGACGGCTGTGTACATCAAATGCTAAAAATAGTTTTTTCAGCTTACTCTTGCTTATCCCTCAGACATTATATTTAGTTTATCTCCGTCCATTTATCAATTTTTCAAGTATGTTTTAAATCATTAAAAATTATTCCCAAATTAGAAATTAATTATAATTACCAGAAATTTTGATGGGCACCGCACCCGGTCATCGGCCAACCCTAGTACTAACCTATGTCTTGCGAAGAAATTAATTTTATATATATACAACTATTTTATTAAAGGCTACTATCGTTTCACCCATCAAAAACTAGTTCGGTATATTTGGCGCCCGAACAGGAATATAACAAGCTCTCATTATTAAATTATACAACAATCTAATTATAGATACTAATATTTGATTTTATTATAATAAAATTTTTTTAAAATAAAAATATCATTGCTATTTTTAGAAATTTTTTTAATTCTAAAATATTAAATAGAGTAATTATATTTAGCGGTAAAAATAAAAAAAAATATAATATATATATATATATATATATATATATATATATATATATATATATATATATATATATATAATTATATATATGATTATATATATATATTAAGTATAATTATATATAATATAGTATATAGTTGGTACTTATATAATATCATATATATGGACAAAGTTACTAACGCACAGTACGGAACGGGAGCTCGGATCAAAAAAATTTGCACGTAGACTCTATGAATACATAAATAGATGTTCTTAGAGTCGAAATGAATTTTTTTTTTTTTTTTTTACTTTCTAGGGGCGAAATTAGGTTAGTTAAGTTAGGTTAGGTTAGCAGTTAGAGTCAGGTCAGAAAAAAAAATCATTTAGACCTAAAACATATATTTAGTATATAGAGGGTACTGTGAAAATTTTTGGACCTTTGATTCAACCACGGAGCAATGGGAAGTCAAAGATTTGTAAGTTAGAGGTATTTTAAAGGTCATAAAAACAGAGATAACTAAAGAATTATTTTTTATAAAAAATAAAACCTAATTCCTTTGCTTTTAGAGGTTCACAATCTCTATCTTATGCTATAGAATATATTTATGATAATATATTAAATTTTTTTTTTTATTTATATTAATATATATATATATATATAATTATATATGATATATATATATATATAATATAGTATATATATTTATTAGATTTATATATATTATTATATATATATATCATATTTGTATATCTCAGTATATAGAATAGATAATTTAACGCAGACTAGATCAATCGGTTTATATTTTTATGATGCGTAAGCACCACGAGGCAAGCCGTCGCTATGGCGAAAAAGCGGTAGAAATGCTCTGTTTCCTTCTAAACTATTAAATTTTCAATTTGCTATGTTATCTGCCCACCCAAGAGTTTATCAAGATCAAATGAATCCTTTATAGCCACTTCTTCATATTCCTACTGATTAAGCCTCTATGTGTCTCTAGCAATACTATCCCATTATTCATAGTCTTTGTTTATATCACTTTTTATAAGTTTTGATCGCAGATCAATATGGCCCCTAGCACTGAACCCTTGTGGAACACCACTCTTCACTAATGGGCTTTTCTTTCAATTAATCATTCTGGATCATTTCAATCATCACAAGTCGCGATTACATCTGTTTATTTCACTTTCGCAGATATTAGTTTTTCGGCTATGACTGACGGCTGTGTACATCAAATCAATGTAAACTATGATCAAATGCTAAAAATTGTCTTTTCAGCTAACTCTTGCTTATCCCTCAGACATTGTATTTAGTTTATCTCCGTCCATTTATCAATTTTTTATATCTATATCAAAACGTTAAAATATATATCCAAGTTAGAAATTAAAAGATTGAGTAGATTTGTCCAATGCATTGAATTTATAGATTGGATTTATTGCTGAACTTCAATGATATATTTAATAATATACAAGTCGCCTTTTATATAGTAAAACTGAATAATCCATAAATCTTTCATTTTCATTTTCGTCTTTCATTTTCTTCTCCTATTATATTATTTAAATGTTATAACATGCAACAATGTTTGACTTCTTTTCTACTTTCAACTAAAACTTTTATTCACATTTAGCTTTGAGTTTTAATATTTGAATTCTGAATTTTAATTTATTAATTTTTTATTTACAATACTGTTCACATACTCTACAGCAGGAAAGGCCTAGGTACCGGGTGCGGAGTGGAGCGGTGGGAAAAATGAATGCTTAAGCGGTGCGGCAGGTGCGAGCGCTATGCGATGCGATGCGGTGCGGTGTGGTGCGGTGCGGTGCGGTGCGGTGCTATGAGGAAATTCAGGTCCTAGGCCAACTCTATTCTTTAGTTTTCGAGTCATCTCTCTGAGGGGAAATGTCATTTCAGTTTCATTCCTCTTTAACTGCAATTCAAATAGTCAAACTTCATTGCCAATTTTATTGTTGCTCATTTTCTCTCTGAAATTCTCTACTAAATCTTAGAATAGAAAGATGTAAGCTCTCTCTCTCTCTCTCTCTCTCAACAATGACACAACTCAAAATGTTAAGTCTTATCAGGAATGGCATGACATCCATAGCGACATTAACGTTCTCTTTAAGGGAAATTTACCATTTGGAGTATGTCACTCTTGCAGTTAAAAGTACAAGGCTCTCTTATGGGGAAATTTGATATTTAGGATATGTTAGTCTTGCAGTTAAAATTAAACATTACCAATTCCTCCGTTGTAGTATATATATATATATATATATATATATATTTATATATAATATAATATATATATTATATATATATATATATAATATATATATATATATATATAATATTATATATAATATAGTATTATATTTATAATATATATATTATATATATATATTATATAATATATATATATATATATATATATATATATATAATATATATATA
>JABUQX010012126.1:12500-15000 GCA_015478945.1 Trachelipus rathkii | reverse complement strand
GAGAGAATATATAGCACAACAACTACGCGCCGCACACAGATACGCACTACATAGTGAACTCAGAATAAGCATAACGCCGAGAAGTTTATACACTATCTAATTACTGCCATTATCTGTACTTTCTGACTACACCTCATCAGTAAAGCGGGTGATAACCTGTATGCTCCCACCCAGACATAGATGCAGTACTCCGAATACCACAACATCGGCGGATGAGAGACCACTTATATATTAAGTAATACAGTGAGTATACACATGCGGGCACAGAGCAGTGAAATAATAAAGTCCTTCGAGCAATACTAGCAATCAAGATACTTCCAGATATATTCTGTTGAGAGCCCTTGCCTTAGCAACCATTGTCGATAGTGGCTTTTGATGAGTTTTTCTACAAACATTTTTTATTCGTGTTATTTTTTAGAGGCCAACGGCAAGATTGTAATATATTAGCTCAACAGGAGAGACAAAATGAATCCGTAGAAAATGTGATAGGAATGGTTAGATATGATGTGCTATATGAGAGAGGGAGATTTTGAGAGATATTGTTCTCTGGAAGTGTTTTGTTAAAGAGTTGAGTACATTCACAAGGTTAAAAGACGACAGCCCTGAGCGCGAAATATTGCAGTGAGTACATGAATGTTCTGAAGAACAGAGAGAACCTGAGATAGGGTATGGGTCTAAAGGTAGTTAGGTAAGACGGAGTAGGTACGAATAAGGTATTCTAGGAAGTAGGGGTAAAGATTTTTAGTGACAAAGGAAAGTATGAGATTAATGAGTGTAGAGTAGAGAATTGAAGGGTCCGGAGTAGTCATCGGCATATGAGTGAATAATAGAGTTAGATGTGGCATCGAAGTGAAGAAGATCACATTAATGAAGAAGTAGGATAAAGCTCGGAGATAAGACCGAACCAACTGAGGAACCAACCACTATCATGAACAGAAAAGGAAGAAGACGTCAGCCCCATACAACAACAGCCCGATATGTACGATTTGAAAAAAAACGCTAGACATAAGAGATGAAGCAAAGAGAAGGAGAAACCCAAAGGAGGAGGAGCTTGGAGAGCAGTGACGCGTGCCATACCCGGTTAAATGCTTTGGATATGTCAAGCGCCACCAACGCCCAAGGTCTCCCCGTATTCCTAAGGGCGGAAAACCATAAATCGGTTAATAGGAAAGTTATCACCAGTAGACCTCGACGCCGCGAAACGCCGTAGGCGCATCTGGAAAAAGAGAATGAGATTCCAGATGAGGTCTAAAAGTGGAGAGTTTGAGAAAGGTACTTCAAAGATCTTGATAGAATACAGGTGAGAGCTATGGGCGACATAGTTAGTAAGGACCTATCAGAGCGGCTTCACTTTATTCTCCGGAGAAATACGCGTTGGACAGTTGCGTGACTTATCACAACACTGAGGGAACACGTGTCCTATAGTATTGAGCACATCTGTAAAGATATATCTAAGTTGAACAGCGAGGAGGGTGCCAGCTCGGAAGCACACTCCCTCAAAAACTCGAGACGAAGGAATGCCATCCGGGCCCCGCCTTCCTAACGTTCTACTAGATCTCAGGAGCACACCTGACACCCGATCAAAATGTAACTCACAGGCAAAGACATAGGCACACCTGAGAGGAGAAGGTGGAGGAGGAAGGAATGCCAGAATCGTCCAGAGTTGAGTTAGAGGAAAATAGGGAGGCAGGAAGAGATTCGGCCTTTTCAGTTGGAGAGTTAGCAACAAGCGAGATTCAGTCTCGAATAAGAGGAGGGAAAGGTAGATTTCACACAGAAGTTTGTATATGAGCATGTTTTTTGGCAAGTAGGACCTAGAAAGATTTATCATCAGTTAGGAGAAACAAGGTAGGTTTAGCGCACTTTCGCTTTTATGAAAGCCTCGCTTTGAGTACTTTCTCGAAGAGAAGAGTCACTCACCTGCAACGATCCTCTCGCTGAAATGACAATTAGCGAGAGTGTAGGAATGCAACGTAGAACTTTCTCAAAACCTCCGATAGCTTGCATTGTCTCTGGCCTTATACTGAGCCAATAGAGAACAGGCACGATCGATGACGTACTATCTGGATTAAATAGAAGGAGAGTAAAGATTTAGTCGAAGAGAAGGAATGAACCTGCTCATCCCTCTACAAGGAAATACACACCCACGAGTGAGTGAGTAACGTCCGAGAGCGTCATAGCAGAGATACAAAAGCATGTCAGTTATCCAATTATAGTTAGCGATAGATGAGCGAATCGTCAGTCCTCTCTCTGAGAGGGTCTACCCTCTCGATACAGAAAACGCAGTTTTGAGCTCGCAGATGAGTTATACAGCATTAGAGGAACAGGTATGTGAGCCTGATTGGATGAGAAGTATTAAGTTAAAGATGATTATATAGAGTGGTGTTGATCTGTGGTCAGTAGAAGTCTACTCGAATAGGAGCCGTAATGGAATAGTATATTTGATGAGAGAGAGGGACTCAGTGTGAAAAGGTAACATAGGTTTCAACGTTGAGAGGTT
>JABUQX010012125.1:30000-34078 GCA_015478945.1 Trachelipus rathkii | reverse complement strand
TTTTTTTTTTTTTTTTTTTTTATTTTTTTTTTTTTTTTTTTTTTTTTTTTTTTTTTTAACTTTTTATTTTTAATTTTTTTTTTTTTTATTTTATACATTTTTGTTTTTACTAAAAAATTTTATGCTTTTCATGTTAATAACTTAAAAAATTTGCAACCACCAGCCCCCCTACCCTCCCCACCCTCCTACCCTTCCATGATCTATTGATCTATTGATCTATTGATCTATTGAGCTATTGATTCGAGTCATATTTTGTATAACAACACAAAAACTTTTATTAATTTCTGTTTGTATTCTTAAACATTATTGTCTTTACTAAAAAATTTATTCTTTTTATGTTTATGACTTAAATTTTTTTGCATTTTTACATACCCTAAAGCAGTAAATCAGTAATTCAGTTAATCAAACCATCCAGCCACCCTCCTACTCATTCGTGATCTATTGCTCTATTGATTCAAGTCATATTTTTATTAAATTGCTATGTTTTACATACCCTAAAACGTTGTTGTAGTTGTTAAATACATCAAACGTTCAAGTTAAATGAAAATATACAACACTTTTTCAAACATATCTCTAAAATATTAATGTTATTCATTACATTAATATTGAAAACTTAAACAAAAATATATCTCATCCTAGCCTAACTGACATACAGCATTCATTAACAAGGTAACTAAAATTAACTTACCAGCAGAAGTCATCATAGCAATCTCATGCTTGGCTTTACAAATCAAAAACAAACTAAGTTCGTTTCTTTTCTATCCACATTATTATTATTATTATTATTATTATTATTATTATTATTATTATTATTATTATTATTATTATTATTATTATTATTATTATTATTATTATTATTATTATTCCACATAGATCTCACAACACCTATAACGCGTGCGATCACTTTGCCTGCATGTCCACAACTAGAACATCGGTTGGTAAATTGTTCTCTACCAGACACCTATACATTACGTAATCTTGTTATGCTCAAGGGATAGCCAATCAGAGAACTGTATTTGCTAAGCCATCACGGACAGCCAATGAAATTCGAGGAATGACTCATTAATCTTAATATCTTTTGACACATGTGAAGGGTAACGAGATTTATTACTTTGTACCCGATATCTTTTGACACATGAGAAGGGTAACGAGATTTATTACTGTGTTCACAATATCTTTTGACACATGAGAAGGGTAAAGAGATTTATTACTTTTGTCCTTACTTAACATATGTTTTTATCTTAAACAGTAGTTTTATTATTATTATTATTATTATTATTATTATTATTATTATTATTATTATTATTATTATTATTATTATTATTATTATTATTATTATTATTATTATTATTATTATATTATATTATATCAACTATATATGTATATGAGCATTACAAATCTAACATACCACACACTCACAATAATTAATAGACACTTTACTTAAACATTAGCCTGGCAATCATCGTACTAACTTACTGATCACATGACTGCTATTTCTATGATGTCAAGCAAATGTGTAACATTTTCTAAACCTCGTTGGAAGACATTTACATTTTTCACATGTTTAATATAAACATTTTGTTTTGTTATGTATTTTCTTTTACGTTTCTATTATTTCTTATATTTATATTTTTTTAAAAGTTAGTTATTTATTTATTTATTATAGTTTTATTTATTTTTATTTTTATTTATTTAAAATAATCTATATATTTTTTTAAAAACTTATTTATTTTTGCTTATTATGTTTAAAACATTTTGTTTTTACTAAAAAAATTATTCTTTTCATGTTTATAACTTAAAAAATTTGCGTTTTTATACGTCTTTACATACCCTAAAGCAGTTAACATCAGTAAGATCACGTAAATCCAACCCACCCCCTCATACCAGCTTCCATAATTCACCCCATCCATCCAATGAATCTATTTGATTCTATTATCTTAATTATCTATTGAATCTACCTGACTTCATTGTCCCATATTTATGCCTTATAACATAACACCCAAAAACCTATATACCTTATAATATACCTATCCGACCGTTACTCGCTAGACTTACAAACACCAAACTCTTTGTTTAAATCCCACACCTAAACATCTTAATACACACAATCTATATCAACAAACTGTTATATAATTTCGCTTTTTGCCCACACTTTAGATCACCCTACAAACGCAGTAAAAACCAAGCAAATAAAACTCACAGTTAATCAAACCACCCACCCACCCACCCTCCAATCCTTCCATAATCTATTGATCTATTGATCTATTGATTCAAGTCATATTTTGTATAATCATAACATAAAAATAAGTTCTTCAATACATATATCATACAGTCCAAGAATAAATACTTAGTATAACAAAAGTTTTCCCATCAATTAAAGCTAACATATCCATCACTGAATGCAACTAAGAATACTAATGTACAAAAACAAAACCTAACATACTTACGAAACGAGTAAACTGATAACATTAGCAAAGTTCCACTTAACCACAGTAAAGTACCAACATTACCAATGAAACGTAAGCGATTTACACTTTGTCAAGCATATCTCTAAAATATTACAATGTTAATTTTACATTAACATAGTATATTTATCAAAAACTTTATCATAACCTTACCTAACTATCATACTTCCCAACGAATAAATGCTAACATATCAAAGTGTTTCACATTAATAAAGCTGACATAACATAAGTTGAGAAGAACATAACAAACCTACCTACCACACCTTATACACGAATAAACTACTAACATAAAAAAAAGTTCCCTACTAACAACAGTAAAGAGCTAACATTAGCGTACAAAACATAACCTATTCACACTTTTTTCAAGCATATCTCTAGCATTTCAATGTTAATTTTACATTACATTAGTAATATATATCAAAACTTAACAAAAATTTATCATAACGTAACATAACTATCATACAGACCATTATTTATTATATTATATTAATTATTATTATTATTATTATTATTATTATTATTATTATTATTATTTATTTATATAATTATTATTATTATTTATTATTATTAATATTCCATAGATCTCCAAAACATGCACCCAAAGAACGAAGGAATAACGCATCATACTGATGGAAGATTTAGATAAACTGGAAAGACGGGCAAACAGCGATTCAGACAGAGAAAAGTGACAACACCGCACAGCCAAAGTTCTGAGCGTAATATCGAAAAAGTACCTAACATCGCATAGCAAAACTTAGCTGAACCTATTTTTTTTATCATATCTATAACATAACAATATTATTTAACATTGACATAGTAATATAATTTACTATAACCTAAGGTAACTATCACACTGACAAACTAATAAATGCTAACACAACAAAGTGCTCACATCAATAAAGCTAACACTGCGTTACCTGAACTAAGAACATAATGTAAAACCACACACACACACACACACACACACACACACACACACACACACACACACACAAACCACACACACATCACATAACAAAACAAACATATAATATACACGAATAAACGGCTAATATTAATAAAGTTCCTTACTTAACTACAGTAAGTAGCTAACATTGGAGCAAAACTTACCCTATTAACACTTTTTACTAAACATATCTCTCAAAATATTAATGTCAACATTCATTAGACCTTATGTAACTATTTATGAAGATACTAAACAAAAATTTAACTTCAACCTCTACTAATTAGTCATACAGCATTCATTAACAATGTAACTAAAATTAGAAGTTTCAACATACCAGCTGAAGTCAAAGTAGCAATCTCAATCTTTACTATACATACAACGCATTTTTATTTATTAATTATCAGCCTAATTATTAATTATTGTTATTATATTACTTATTATTATTATTATTATTATTATTATTATTATTATTATTATTATTATTATTATTATTATTAAAAGGCAAAAAAAATTTATAAACATAAAATGAAATAAATTTTAGTTAAAACAAAATGTTTAAAGAAAATAAAACAAAATAAATAAAAGTTTTTGTGTTATGTTATACAAAATATGACATGAATCAGTAGATCAATAGATCAATAGATCAATAGATCAATAGATCATGGAT
>JABUQX010012125.1:12500-22500 GCA_015478945.1 Trachelipus rathkii | reverse complement strand
TTCAGAAGCTTACCACCAACACCATATATCACTAACACCTGCCACAGAACTTTCTTATTAATCCTGCTATACACCTGTTGTAAGTCCATTACATCTAAATACAATTTATTCTACTTCTATCTCATTTCATTTTCAATGTTTTCCCTTCAAGACACATATTATATATATATATATATATATATATATATATATATATATATATATATATATATATATATATATATATATTATATATATTTAAAATTAAATATATATATATTATGTGTATAAATATTAAAATATATTATATATATATATATATATATATATATATATATATATATATATATATATATATATATATATATATATATATATATATATATTACTTCCGACCCAGGAGGTAGGTGACACTGTTTACAAATCTTTTCGTGAAACCAAAAGGCGTTTTTCATGCTAAGCATTGAAAGAAGTTCATGTTTCTTTTGAGGAACTTTTTGATCTTTTTTCACTTCGAAAGGTGGTAAAACGAAGACACGTTTGACTAGAGAGTCTGAGTAGTCACTTTTTTCAATCATTTTAAGAAATTCTGTTAAAGCAAATTTGATTTAGTAATTAAAATGATAATTAATGCATTTGTACTGAAAAGAAATGTTTTTCAGAATTTTTTTTTTTTTAAATTTAAAGCGTTATAATCTATAATATATAATTTTAAAATTGTTATAATTGAAATAAATTTTACCTGGAATAACATTTATAGAAGGATAGAGTTCTATATCCGAAGCGAATACAAAATATGTCCCTACATTCATTCTGGCGATATTTCTGCCAACGTTGACAGGGTAAAAAAGACCTTTAATTTTTCTGTATGATGTTTTGAGTTCATTATAGTTGTAACTCTCACTGCAGTTCATTCGAAAGTCACTGGGTTCAAGAATCTGATGTGATTTAGGTTTATATATATATATATATATATATATATATATATATACTATATATATATATATATATATATATATATATATACTAATATATATATATATATATATATATATATATATATAATGTATAATATTTATATATATTAATATATATAATATATATATATATATATAATAATATATATAACTATAATATATATATATATATCATATTATATATATACTATATATAATATTATATATATATTACTATATATATAATATAGATATATATTATATATATATATATATATATATATATATATATATATATATATATATATATATTTATAGATATATATAATAATATATAATTATATATATAATATATACTATAAATATATATATAATATATATATATATTATATAATATATATATAATATAATAATATATATACTAATATATATATATATAAATATATATATTATATAATATATATATATATATACTTATATATGAATATATTTATATACATATAATATAATATATATATATATATATATATATATAATATATATATATATATACATAATAATTATATATATATATATATATATATATTATATATATATGTAATATATATATTATAATTATATATAATATATATTAAATATATATATATAATATTATATATATATATATATATATATATATATATACTATATCATATTAATATTATATAATATATATATATATATATTATATAGATATAATATATATATAATATATATATATATATATATATATATATAAATATAATTATATATTATATATATATATATAATATATATATATATATATATAAATATAGATATATATAATTATATATATATATATATATATATGTATATATATTATATATATATATATATAATATATAATATATAGATATAATATATATATATATATATATATATAGTAATATATATAATATATAGTATATATATATATATATATATGTGTGTGTGTGTGTTTGTGTGTGTGTGTGTACTTGTGTACTGATGTCGTATTTAATTATGTATTGAACTTAACTGAAATTACAAGCTATCTCCTTTGAAGTATGACCCTTGGGAGGTTACACAGCAGTTCCAACGTTTCTTCCACCGTTCATAGCATTGCCGGAAGTCATTTTCCTAAAGTATGTTTAGTTCACGTGTTACAGCATTTTTTATGTTTTCCATCGTCCCAAAATGATGACCCTTCAACTTCATTTTCAACTTAGGAAAGAGGTAGAAATCGCACGGAGCTAGATCTGGGATGTATGGAGGATGTGGAAGTACTTGAATATTTTTTTTCTTAGCCAGAAATTCTATAATTGAGAGCACAGAGTGAGATGCGCGTTATCGTAGGCAGCACCAAATCGTCTGTAATGTCTGTTCTGATTCGCTGAACTCGTTTTCGAAGTCATTCTAAGACATCTTTGTAAAAGACGTGATAAACTGTCTGTCCTAAAGGTAGAAACTCTTTGTGCAACAATAACACGGCTGTCAGAAAAAAAAAAACAATAATCAGTGTTTTCACCTTAGACTTGCTCATACGTGCTTTCTTCGGACGAGGAGAATTTTTTGTGTGCCATTCCGCACTTTGCCGTTTGGTTTCAGGATCGTACTCAAAAAGCCATGATTCATCGCCTGTTATAACTTTACCCAAAAAATTGCGCTCCATCTTCGAGTCTTTCAAGTAAATCTTGACACAATTTTGACTCTGCTTCGCTTATCTGCTCCACAGACAAGTCTTTCGGGTACTAGTTTTGCACAAATTTTTCGTATGTGCAAACGGTTCGTTTAAAATTCCATGAACTGCATTTTTATCCAAACCAGTTTCTTCTGCAATCACTCTGACACTGAACCGGCTGTCTCTCTCCATCACAGCTCTAACAACTTCCACATTTTCATCGTTTGTTGACGAGATTGGTCTTCCACAACGAGGGTCGTCTTCAACATTTTTTCGGCCCTATTTGGATGCTTTGTGTCACTTAAAAACCATAGTTCTCGATAAAGTGGAATCCCCATAAGCTTCGTTTAAAGAAGCAAATGTCTCAGTGGCAGACTTGTTACGTTTCACACACAATTTGATAGCGTACCGCTGTTCAATATTTACCTGCATCGCAACACCGTAACGAGGATAGAAAAACACGCCCTACACAAAAAGAGTAGTTGCAAAAACGTAACGAGGTTAGAACACACGCCCATACATAAACAGATGTAGTGTAAGACTGACTTTATAAATCTGGTTAAAACTGGTATATATATGTAGCTAGGTAACTAGCTACCCACTCGTATACGTCACGAAGGAGCTACATTACTCAGTCGTTCATGGGATACTCAGTAACTACTTCTTTGGTACAAGAGGAGCATACATATATATACTATATATATATATATATATATATATATACTCTATACCTATATTATATTATATATATATTATATATATATATATATAATATATAATATATATATATATTATATATATATATATATTACTCATAACCTTCTTCCTTATAACTGAGGGTGGTGTCAGCTGCAGATTCAAAATGCTTAAGTAATTTTAATCTGGGATGTTCTTAAATAACTAGCTGCAGTTTTTAATGGAATATACCATGCACTACTTTCCTCCAAGTGATCCTCTCATGTGTCATTCTACATCTTTCATCCACACTAATACCTTTTCCGTTCAATAGGTTCTTTACTTCCTCACGACACCTCCAAGGTTTTTTTGCCCTTTATCCTCTTGATTAATTATCACTTCAGACACAAAAATTGTCTAAGGCAATCTCTCATCATTCATTCTAAGTAGAAGTCAATACCGTCGAAGAACGCCTTTATCTTGTCTTTTTACCAAGCATGTTTTATAGCAGCACATATCTCTCTTCCTTTATTTTCTGCTCCTGTAACTTACTTCACTTCACCACACAAATATTTCCTATACATTTCATTTCCGAAACGTTAATAATTTTTCAATATTAGAATTTAATTAAGCTGATTTTGATTTTGGCTATGGGCTTTTTCGGTTTTAGCCCCAAAAGCGGAAACGGTCATAATTAGTAGTATAGCATTCTTGGCACTTTTTAGCGACTTTCTAGTATTCAGCTACCTTCCTGAACCTTTTTAAGCCTTTTTGATATATTTCTGGCACGTTTTTAGCCTTTTTGCAATATTTCTAGCACTTTTTAGCCTTTTTGATATATTTCTGGCATTTTTTAGCCTGTTTGATATATTTTAGGCCCTTTTTAGCCTTTCAGGCACCCCAGCTACATTCGTCAGTCATTTTAGCAACATTGTTTTTTTTCGCGCATGTGGCGTCAATCTTTGGTTTCTGAGTTCATTTCAGTTTCAGGATTCAGTTCCGAGGCCCATCAGCCGCCCGCCACCCACCGTAAAGTTTGAAAGCGATACCTCTATTCCTTCATATCGAAAAGGGTGCGTGTGTGTGTATGTGTGTGTGTGTGTGTATGCGCACGCGCAACCGCGCGTAATAAAAAATAATAATTACGAAATAACATGACATTTCAATTAACTTATCTCAAAAACATGTGTCCTTATCAGCTACGCTGATAAGGACACTCAGAGAATGTATTCCAAAAGTGGTCTTTGAGGTGGACGGAATACTACAACGATTAA
Source organism: Trachelipus rathkii (assembly GCA_015478945.1). Classification (NCBI taxonomy): domain Eukaryota; kingdom Metazoa; phylum Arthropoda; class Malacostraca; order Isopoda; family Trachelipodidae; genus Trachelipus; species Trachelipus rathkii. Next base: position 17,917 of record JABUQX010012125.1, on the reverse strand, counting down.
TTGAATGTTAATTATTGTAATTATTTTCTTTCGAATATATTTTTCAATGTAAAAAGCCAACCAGAGCACGTAGAAAGACGATTTAAACATCGATATAGGGGTAATCGATCACGATAAATCGATTGAATCATCAAACCGATACCACAGATCATTTTAAAATTCTAGAACCCTAAGCCCCCCTTTGGGGGGTAAAACCCTTGAGTTCAGGCTCAGAACCTCGGAAATCGGTCTTCCAGACCTTAAATTCGGTCTCAGCGACCTTAAAAACCCTAGGTTTGACTACCTAAAGGAATACCATAGGGTAAACCACAAAGATGGTAGGAGTCGGGGTCTCTCGGCAGTTTGGCGGTCAGTTGTCCACCCTATACTATATATATATATATATATATATATATATATATATATATATATATATATATATATATATATATATATATATATATAAAATATTAATCCCGCATCCGCATCCGCGGATGTTAAAATCAAACATTCGCATCCGCATCCGCATCCGCGGATGCGAAAAAAATGACATCTGATGCATCACTAATATATATATATATATATATATATATATATATATATATATATATATATATATATATATATATATATATATATATATATATATATATATATATATATATATATATATATATGCAAAAATCTTTAGAGAGTTTTAAAACAGCTCAAACTCTTAAAATGTAAAGAAACAATTTAAAACCACTTAAGAACTAAACAGGGAAATCAAAATATTAAAAATTAAACAGTAGTTTACGTTTCGAGACTAGTACAACGTCTCCTCCTCAGAACTTAAATGGAAATAAAATTAATTTTGACAAAATAAATAATAAAATTAAAATATGAAATATAAAAAATGAAAGCAAATTAACAGATGGCAACATAAAATTACTTCACAATAAATTATTTGATGATAAATATTTAATTTTTTCAGATATGAAATTTCTTGTTATTAAGTCAAAATTAAAGAATCCTTCGGAAATATTAAAATTAGATTTAGTTGAAATGAAAAAAGATTCTAATAATTGATTTAGATTTTTATCCTTTGAATTAAACAAAAAAGTTGCACCTTCCCAATTAATGATGTGCTCATTCTGTGATAGATGTCTAAAAATGGCATTTTGGTCATTTCCTCTTCTAACCTCACCCTTATGTTGTTCTAATCGGACCTTCAGGGTCTTTAATGTTTCGCCGAAATATGAATTATTACAAAATCCACAAGGAATTTTGTAAACTCCCCCAGTCTTTTCAAATTTAGTGGTATTATTATTTATCAAAATTTGTGATAAGGTATCCGGAAAACTGAATACTATAGTGATGTCAAATAGGTGTTTAAACATAAATTTAATGTCAAGTAGTTGAGGTGAGAATGGGATGACTTTAACGTTATCATTTAGAAAAGGAATTTGTTCTCTTAATCCCAAATAGCTAGAATAAGCCTGTTTGTACTTCTTATGAATTAAAAATTTTGGATAGGCTAAGTTTCTAAATGTACGAAAGATAAAATCAACTTCTTGTTTCAAATATGGAGGATCACAATAATTGAATGATCTCAAAAACATGTTAAAAATAACATTATTTTTAATGTGAAGAGGATGAGAGGAAAAATAATGGAGCAATTGATTAGTATGTGTTGGCTTGCGATACACTTTAAAAGATAAAGAAGTTCCTGTTTGCATAATTAGAATGTCCAAAAAAGGAATGCATCCATCAACTTGTGTTTCGTAAGTAAATTTGATAGAAGGGGTTAAATTATTAATTTGAAGAAGGAAATCATTAATGGAAAAGGATGTAGGGACAACAGTAATGACATCGTTAACATATCTCTTCCATGAAACAACTTGAGAAAAGAGAAGGGCCTGTGGAATTACTCTGGATTCAAAAAATTCCATATAAATATTGGCCATGATCGGACTTAGACTACTGAGCATACTTGCACCAAATATTTGTCGATAAAAATTATTGTTAAAGGTAAAAACATTTTGAGACATACAAATACGTAGACAATTAATAAAATTGGGAATGGGTATAGGAATCATGTTAGGTAACAAAAATTCTGATAAAAATTCCAAAAGATGGGGAATTGGAACATTTGTAAACAAACTAGTAACATCAAAACTAGTTAAGCAATGATTAAAACTGGTATATATATGTAGCTAGGTAACTAGCTACCCACTCGTATACGTCCCGAAGGAGCTACATTACTCAGTCGTTCATGGGATACTCAGTAAACTTACTTTTTGGACAGAGGAGTATACATATATATATATATATATATATATATATATATATATATATATATATATATATATATATATATATATATATATATATATATATATATATATAATATATATATATATATATATATATATATATATATATATATACTCATAACCTTCTTCCTTATAACTGAGGGTGGTGTCAGCTGCAGATTTAAAATAAATGTGATTTTTAAAAAACTATTTAAAATATTTCGAACTTTTGAATCATGTCCGTTACCACTGAAATTCATTGTTAGTATCATATAGTAGCAATATATTAAAAAAAAAAACAAAAAAAATCAAAAATGACGGAGACATAAATATATATATATTAGGGATGCCCGATATCTAAAAAATATCGATAAATCGATATATCGATATTTAAAAAAATATCATATCGCCTTCGATATTATCGCCAGAAAAATATCGATATTCGATATATCGATATTTCGATATATTATAATCCGATTATAATGATATATTATAATTCCAACATATATATATATATATATATATATATATATATATATATATATATATATATATATATATATATATATATATATATATATATATATATATATATATATATATATATATATATATATATATATATATATATATTATATATTACCATCCCACATATATATATATATATCCTCCAGATTAGGCGACGCACATAGTTAAAAAACAACGATAGCTACACTAAAATTGAATACATTTTTGGAATCAGGGGCAAAATTTCAGTTATGAAAAGTACAAAATAAATTAAAACTAACATAAAATAAAAAATAAAATAAATAACAAAGTTTTAGGGATGTACGATGTTTTTTATTTTACAACGGCAGAAATGATGTTGTTAACAGATTTATTTGCATTCTTAAACAATGAGCAGTTGTTAGGTATTTTACAGTATTACGGTTTAATACTAACCTAACTATATATATATATATATATATATATATATATATATATATATATATATATATATATATATATATATATATATATATATATATATATATTTTTCGATCTCCTGTTCTGTGTGGCTGTTAAGTATAACTTTGTCTATATATATATATATATATATATATATATATATATATATATATATATATATATATATATATATATATAAATATATATATATATATATTTAATAACTAACTAACTATCTAACTATATATATATATATATATATATATATATATATATATATATAGAGAGAGAGAGAGAGAGAGAGAGAGAGAGAGAGAGAGAGAAAAAGGCTTTAATTTATAAATATGAAGCAGACGTATGTACAGAAGAAAAAGTGGTAGAAATGGAAAAAGGATCTTCACTCTTCAGGTCTTCCAACTTTCAAGTTTCCAACTCCAAGAGGTTGAAGACTGAAGTTGTGCTAGAAAGCGTTGATGTTGGATCTTGAGGAACTGGGGGTGTTTTTGACTTTTTGTGGACGAGTGAATAAATTAAATAAGAAAATCGCGTTTTAAATTGGATGGTAGACAACTGATACTTGGACGACTCTGGAAGTCTGGATCTTAAGAAAATCTATTAAATTTTAATAATAAAATGAAATAATATTTAAAAAGTTCGAACTGGATGCCAGACGACTTATCATAAGAAAAGCTGTAGTGATGTACCCCAAATACTAACTTTTAGTAATAGCTATTATAAAATCGTTAATTTAGTTAATTACATATTTAAGCGAAACAATCGTAATCGCCAGTAGATGATTAGACTAGTCGGTACTCGGTATGTTAACTGTAAACCAACTCACAGGAGTCCTGTTCCGGTATTAGATTTCTGCAATGATTATCTTCGTCCACACTGACACTGAACACACTCCACAGAGCTACACGTAAATCAGGATCAGGCTGGTCTCGAGTGGACTGCAAAGTCTTTAACAGTCTCAGAATAAATAAATAAATTATAAAATATTTCATGAAAAAGGAAAATAAAACTATGATAGCTATTTTAATTCCTTTCCTTTTATTCAATGTAACTCAAGTTATTTACCCTTTAATTATATATATATATATATATATATATATATATATATATATATATATATATATATATATATATATATATATATATATATATATATATATATATATATATATATATATATATAAATATATATATATATATATATATATATATATATATAAATATATATATATATATATATATATATATATATATATATATATATATATATATATATATATATATATATATATATATATATATATATATATATATATATACTATATATATATATATATATATATATATATATATATATATATATATATATATATATAATTATCATCTAATGCACCTAAAAAGACTAACTGATTGATATGCTCGGAAGTCAATCTATTCCTTTCATTTGAGTAAACATTGTTTAATAATGATACTGTTCGTTCTGACGAGACTGACGTCGCATTTACAGTAAGATATTTCATTGCTAACATAAACATAGCAAGGAAAGCATTTTTACTATCATTCCAAAATTTTATTGGGTCGCATTATCCACTTGATCACTGAATAACTGAATAGTGATTAGTGAATACTCAGAAGACAATTTGACTATGTGGTATGTGCCATGTCGATCCCCCCTCTCCCTATTTTTGGTTCCCGAAAAGACGAAAAATCTAAAACCCCAATTTTTCGGTTTATTTTATACACGACATTGGGGGACGGACGAAGAACGAAATATGGGGAAAAAAGAGTTTCATAACTTCAGGGTGTCGGGAGAGGGGGATAAGATTTTATTTTTTTCCGGCCTTTAAAAAATTTTTTTTTGAAAAGAATATCGGATTTCGATATTAAGAAAAAATATCGAAATATCGATATATCGATTAGGAAAATATCGCTCAAAATATCGATATATCGAGCCAAAAATATCGATATTTCGATATATCGATATTTTTTGGCCATCCCTAGAATAAGGACCTATATATATATATATATATATATATATATATATATATATATATATATATATATATATATATTAAATATATATATATATATATATATATATATATATATATATATATATATATATATATATATATATATATATATATATATATAGTCGAACAAACACCATCATGATCAGCA
>JABUQX010012125.1:0-7500 GCA_015478945.1 Trachelipus rathkii | reverse complement strand
CTAGAGTGGTCTCCTTACATGGGTCCTGTGTTGCCTTTGACCCGAGTGCAAGCGGAGATGCGTGGCTGAGGTATCTGTCCTGCCATAGGCGGTCCTTATTCCTATTGAATAGAGCACTCTTTCATAGGTTTAAGTCGCGTATCTTTTTAGCTTGTCGTGGTCGAGTGGTAACACGCTTGGCATACCGTTCGCGAGGGCCCGGGATCTAATCCTGGTAAGTGAAGAATCACTCAAGGAGTTATTTTATCTATACAAATTGAACTGTGGTTTAATTGCAGTATTTACATCTATACAAATTATACTCCGATCTAGAGTGGTCTCCTTACATGGGTCCTGTGTTACCTTTGACCCGAGTGCAAGCGGAGATGCGTGGCTGAGGTATCTGTCCTGCCATAGGCGGTCCTTATTCCTATTGAATAGAGCACTCTTTCATAGGTTTAAGTCGCTATCTTTTTAGCTTGTCGTGGTCGAGTGGTAACACGCTTGGCATACCATTCGCGAGGGCCCGGGATCTAATCCTGGTAAGTGAAGAATCACTCAAGGAGTTATTTTATCTATACAAATTGAACTGCGGTTTAATTGCAGTATTTACATCTATACAAATTATACTCCGATCTAGAGTGGTCTCCTTACATGGGTCCTGTGTTACCTTTGACCCGAGTGCAAGCGGAGATGCGTGGCTGAGGTATCTGTCCTGCCATAGGCGGTCCTTATTCCTATTGAATAGAGCACTCTTTCATAGGTTTAAGTCGCGTATCTTTTTAGCTTGTCGTGGTCGAGTGGTAACACGCTTGGCATACCATTCGCGAGGGCCCGGGATCTAATCCTGGTAAGTGAAGAATCACTCAAGGAGTTATTTTATCTATATATATATATATATATATATAATTGCGAGTATATATATATAATAAAATATATATATATATATATATATATATATATATATATATATATATATATATATATATATATATATATATATATATATATATATATATATATATATATATATATATATTACATATATATAGTACAATGTACGGAGCGCAGATTAGAACCATTTTTACGTATATTGATGAGTTCCTCCTTCCATTCACGCATACACACAAACGTACCCACATACCCACACAAACACACACACACCTATAGAACAACATACAGACAGGCAGACAACTCTCACTAACCACGTTCAAAATTAAACATATAGATGAAAACATAACTACGTATCTACCGAGGTTACGTGTTGCAGTCGTATCAGTAGCGTGATATCTGAGTACCTCACACTTAGCCTTTACCCAGGCTCCTGTGATATCAATAATCTTGACGAATTCTTCAACAGAAATGAATAAGGGTCTATTATTTACACCTCCGGCTGGAATACAAATAATGTATCTGACTCCACTTGGTTTACGATTAAATATAAATGACACATCGTTGGAAATAACGAAGGTCCTCGTAAAGATATCACCAACAATCGTAGAGGAGGGGTGAGACGTCATCGTATCAACACAGCGAACAATATCCTACTGATGAAACTCGAGTGTATAAACAGTCCCCAAATGTAATGAGATTCTTTCTTTCAACCAATCAGAAGAAAGTAAACAAGAATACGACGTACGAACGAACCATATCAGTTCAAAGTGTATACAATATCACATGTACAGCTTTGTTTAAACATGAAATTGTAACAAAAACTAAAAATAATAATAATAAAAATAATAATAATAATAATAATAATAATAATAATAATAATAATAATAATAATAATAATAATAATAATAATAATAATAATAATAATAATAATAATAATAATAATAAAAATATAATAAAATAATAATAATAATAATAATAATAATAATAATAATAATAATAATAATAATAATAATAATAATAATAATAATAATAATAATAATAATAATAATAATAATAATAATAATAATAATAAAAAAATAATAAAAAAAAAATAATAATAATAATAATAATAATAATAATAATAATAATATAATAATAATAATAATAATAATAATAATAATAATAATAATAATAATAATAATAACAATAATAATAATAATAATAATAATAATAATAATAATAATAATAATAATAATAATAATAATATTTGTAATTACACTGGTCAACAATGATTTTGGAACTAAAACGGGAATAGGTGTTCTATGTAGGTATAGTTGTCCTGAATGCGATGATGTAGTCGAAAATGACGTATCACGTCACAATTGTCTGTTATGAGTCATTACTGAGTCATGCTTGAACACGAAAAATCGTGAAAATATATAATGTTCTCGCTGAGAATTTTGTAGTATGCTCGCAGTTACAGAGTTGTTTTTCAGTGTAAAGGTTGTGTCTGTGTGTTGTTAGTCTTTTTTAATATATATATATATATATATATATATAGCATATATATATATATATATATATATATAATATATATATATATATACTATGCTATATATAATAATATATATATATATATATATATATATATATATATATATATATATATATATATATATATATATATATATATATATATATATATATATATATATTACAGCGCATTAATGTTAATTTAGTTTGTTCAGATATATATTTAAAAAGTATGAGTACCAAACGTGTTTGTATAAATTCTCCGAATGTCTTTTGCTACGTATGTGGAGAATATACTACGAAAAGTCAACGGAAACCAATCACTCAATTGTTTAAAACGGCTTATAAACATTATTTTAAGTGTGCGTTGGGTGACCAGGATAAGCCATGGGCCCCACACATAACATGCATTAGATGTTATGTTAAATTAACCCAGTGGTTAAAAGGTGAAAAAGCGCATTTGCCCTTTGGAGTGCCGATGTATTGGATGGAGCAAAGGAATCATATACAGGATTGCTACTTTTGCTTAACAAATGTATGTGGCTTCAATTCAAAAACTAAAGCAAACATTGCCTATCCGACAATTAACTCAGCCAGGAGACCAGTCCCCCATAATGATGAGAACCTACCGATTCCTATAGCACCAGCTTCTTGGAAAGAGGTTCCTGACTCAGATGAAGATTTGTTTGACTCTAATGCTGGAGCATCGGGTGCTGCAGATATGCCATATATCCCAGACGAATCAAATGCAACACCACACATGATTACGCAACCGGAACTAAATGATTTAGTACGAGACCTGTATTTGTCAAAACAGCAAGCTGAAATCTTAGGTTCACGCCTGCAGGAGTGGAATTTGTTAGATCAAAAGGTTAATATTAGTATATATAGAAATAGAAACAGGAATTTAGAGAAATATTTTACAAAGAGTAACTTAATATGTTCATGTTCCGATGTTAATGGACTTATGCGTGAGCTTGGTATTCCGTATTTAGATGGTGAATGGCGCTTATTCATAGACGCTTCAAAAACTAGCCTAAAAGCCGTCTTATTGCATAACTCAAACAAGTTTCCCTCAATTCCGGTTGCGCATGCTGTTGGAATGAAGGAAACCTATGAAAGTATGTCCGAAATATTGAAGGCTATTAAATATTATGACCACACATGGCTTATCTGTTGTGATCTGAAAGTTGTTGGACTCCTTCTTGGTCTACAGGGAGGATTCACCAAACACTGTTGTTTTTTGTGTTTATGGGACAGCCGGGATACTAAGCAACATTACGTACGAAAAACATGGAGAGAAAGAGATACATTTACCCCGGGCAAAGAGAATGTTAAGTATAAGCCCCTTGTAGATCCTAAGCGAGTTATTTTACCACCATTACATATTAAACTTGGATTGATGAAGAATTTTGTGAAGGCCATGGATAAGGAAGGAGATGGATTTAAATATTTATGTGACGTTTTTCGTGGCTTAAGTAACGCTAAATTGAAAGAGGGCGTTTTCGTCGGACCGCAGATTCGACAACTACAACGTGACCCCGCTTTTGACAAGAAATTAAACCATGATGAACTATCTGCATGGAATTCCTTCAAAGACGTTATTACAGGCTTCCTTGGAAACAAACGAGTTGAAAATAGCGATCGTATAGTAGAGAGGTTGCTAGTTAATTACAAGAACTTAGGCTGCAGAATGTCACTAAAAATACATTTTTTACATTCTCATCTGACATTCTTTCCACCAAATCTCGGGGCAGTAAGCGATGAACAAGGTGAAAGATTCCACCAAGATATACAGCAAATGGAGAAACGTTATCAGGGCAGATGGGATGAAGCAATGATGAGTGATTACTGCTGGTTTCTGAAAAGAGAAGACACTTCGAACAATTAAGAAAAGTGGTTCTAGAAAGTCAATATAGCTTTCCAAAATTAAGGAAAATTAAAATTTAAATATATCATTTTTATGTAGTGTACATTATACATATGTTTTATTACTCATGACATCATAACTCTGTAAAAATATAAATTAAATTATTTTATAGTCAAATTTAATAATAATAATATATCCATGTTGTAACATGCCTTTCTTGGGTCGTATACTTGGAAGCTTGTAACTCAAAAACTATACATGATACAAGAATTCTAAAATCATTTTCGGAATCTGCATGAAAAATTTTATTTCTTCTACAGAAAAATTTCCCAAAAAATTTTTTTTGAAAAGCATATCTTTAGCATATCAATGTTAATTTTAAATGTATATTAATATTTAACAAGGAAATTTATCATGAAACTGCCTAACTATTACCTAACAGAATAGTATAAGCATAATCAGTTGTCCTCAGTAAAGCTAAAAAATAAGAACATAGCATACTTAACGCACGGCGTACAGATATATAAATTGCTGTCATTATCAAAAGTTAACAACTTGTAATAAGATAAACATAGCAGGAACCTGAAATAAGAACAATGTGCAAACAGCAAACTAACATACCTTATGTTTGAATAACGTCTTACTAACATTAATGAATTCCCTTCTTAACAAAGGTAAAGAAACTAACATTACATACAAAACAATCTAGCTATACCAACATATGTTACTAATTTTGCATTGTCATAGTAATATTTGGTAAACCTTAAAATTTATCATAACCTAACCTAACTTCAGCGCTGACAAACTAATAAATGCTAACAAGAACTAAAGGCATAATGTCAAATAAACTCATACGTAGCACCAGTAGAATAGTCTGCTAACATTAGCAGAAATTTTACATACTCGGTAAACTAATAACTTTGTGCAAAACTCCAATCTATTCCACTTTCCAGCAGCATTTTGTTCACATATGTATCAGTAATCTTTAGCAAACACTGTAAAGATTATCATAACTAACTACTCTTTTTGATAAATACAATAAATGCTAAACCAGACATGAAATACTTGTACCTAACATACTATTTTACGAATAAGTTCTTTTTTTCATTGTAAAGTTCTTTGCCTATCAACATTAGTAACTAGCATTGACCATAAAGCAGCTTATCATTTTCCTATCATCGCCATTTTCGATGTTAATTTAATATTTGTATTTAATCATTATGTTATCTTATCTTATTTATCATTTAATATTTAATATTTAATATTTAATATTATATTTAATATTTATCTTTATGTTTTAATATTTAATATTTGTATTTTATTATTTAAGGGCAAAACCCTTTAGAGCTCTTTCACCATAATGCATCTTGCTCTTGCTAATTAGGATAAGTCATTGCATCTCTGGGGTGATCTCCATGTAGTGAGACTCGCCCCCTAGGACTAACTCAGTTATGTATAGTAAAATTGAATTGTTATGTTCTGGTGAAAAGCACATTCTGAAAGCTTTGTATAAACATGAAAATGGAAGCCAACTGAACACCCCGCGTCGTTATTTGCTGTTGTTTATACAAAAATAATTCAGGAATTCTATAATAATGACCTACCGGGTGGCTTTAACTGAACATACCTATGTTTATAGCCTCAATCTTGTTAAATATGATAGTTAGGTTGGTTCTTTTAGGGAGTAGGGGGGGTAGTTGCATCATGTGATGCACAATGGTGGTTTCTTTCCACGATATTAATCAGTGTACTTTGTTGTGTAGGCTGTTTGTGCAAAATTACCCAAGGTATATTTATGTTTCTGGATTTGCAGGTATTCATATTAGCTTTACAGATGTTAAACTTTGTTATCTTAGCGTTTATTCATCGATAAATATATTGGTATATTTATGGGGTAACAAAATATTCTCAAATTAACTATTAATTCTTTTTGTGACATAGTTTGATAAAAAAATGGAGATAGACTGAATTATATGGTTAAATATTGAATTCCCACCGGTTGATAGCCAGGCATTAGTAAACTGTTTATTGTAAGTTAGGTATATTGTTATTTATATTAGTTCAAGCTAGCATTTGTCGTTTTTTGGTGCCGATAACTGAGTTATAATTTTTTTTTTAGTTTTGTTAGAATTTTGTGATATATGTAAAGTCGCATTTGCTTTGTGTTGGAAAAGTGGGGGTAGGTGAGTTTTGTATGCAAATTAGCAACTTTGCTTTTTCGATAAGTAGGGAACTTTGTTAATCTAACGATATCTTATTAAGGTATCTGAATTCTTTTATTATATTCATAATCAAAATATTATTATTAGTTTATCAGTGCGATAATTTAGGTGGTTGTGATGTAAAATTTTTATTCAAAAGAAGTTTTGTTAAATTATTACTATAAATAATGTAAATTAGCATTGATATGTTGGGAAAAGTGGAAGCAAGTAGTTTTGTATGTAATATTCTTCACTTCTTTCATAGTAGGAACTTTGTGGAGTCTATTACTGTAAAATTATGTTGGTTTTGCTGTTTTTATAGTGTATTCTTATTCAGGTTCTGCTATATTAGCTTTATTATTCAGTTATTAGCTTTTATTAACTGAATTACTTCTATTAACCTTTAGTGCATTAAGTATATTCTGTTCTTGATTTAGCGTTCCTGTGGATAAAAACTTTGTTATGTTTTTATTATTAGTTGAACACATGATAATTATCATAGTTATGATAAATTTTATTTAAACATTACCATGTATTACTAAAATCTGTGTGAAAAAAAGATAAAAGTTAGGTGATTTTTGTATGTAATGTTAACTTCTTTAGCTTTGATAAGTAGGAACTTTATTAATATTAACCGTTTCGGACTTATAAGGTATGTTAGGTTTGCTGTTTGTTCTTTAGTTAGTTCTCTTTATATTAGCTTTATTATTGAGTTAAGTTGGTATCTTTGTTAATATTGAAATTTATTCGTACGCCGGGTGCATTAATTATGTTATGTTTCTGATTAAGCTTGCAGGGTAAACTTTGTTATGTTTGTAATTATTCGTTGGGGAGCATGATAATTAATTAAGTTATGATAATTTTTGCATATTACTGTGTTAATCTGTAAGAGTGGCATTCATATGCTAAAATAATAATAAATAATTATTATTATTATTATTATTATTATTATTATTATTATTTATTATTATTATTATTAATATTATTATTATTATTATTGTATATTATTATTATTATTATTATTAAATTAATAATGTTAAATGT
>JABUQX010012124.1:0-18125 GCA_015478945.1 Trachelipus rathkii | reverse complement strand
CCTGTCTGTTTTTAATTATCAAACATTGACGAGGTAAGCACTACTCAAGGAGAAGAGTATAAATAATGTCACAACCAAACAGGTTGCAATTTAAGCTAAAATATGCTAAACTAACACAGCTAAATAATCTCACAGTCACCATATAGATCTGGTTGTGAAGTGTTCAAAAATATTAAATAAAAATATAATTATGATAACTATAAACTTCGCAACCCGGCCATGAATTCAGTACAGTACAAAAAAACAACTCCTCATACCTAATATGTTCAGTACGCAGACCGTCTCACTGTCATATATATATAAGCACCATAAAAAATGAAGAAAAAACAATTATTCTTATATCTTTCTCCCCCCTCCCTTTTTTCCTTCCACATAATCTTTTTTTCCTTTTTACATTAACTCTATTCTTTGTAAATACACCCGTCAATTGATTCCTTTTATCCACCCATTAAACCTTAGAAATCTTCTTCTCTTTCATCAACCACTTGATCCAAGCTATATCTCTATACTTGGGCATTTACTAACCACTTATGTCACCGAGTATTTTGCATTCTTCAACGTTTTATTATCCTTATATACAAAAGCATCCAACCTATCACCACCAAGAATTTCAATCCAATATTGTTCATCATATAAACCTGCTTGTGTTCCCTCAATAAAATCGATCTTCACAACAAGTTGTACGATCTTGCCTACTCTTCTAATACACCATCGACTTCCGAAGCCATCGCGACATCTATCCCCTTTACATATCCTTATAGATCCGCTAAACAATACTTACGCCCCACTTGTACGACCTACATTCCATTGTCCATACCATAAGAAGAATCCTTATACACCTCCACTTGAATCTTACCTCCCAACAAACTAAACCATTTTCCCATATTTTTCTCTTTGTTCCTTTTAATCACATTTATAAGTTTCCTCATTTCTTCCACTTTTCCCTTTTAAAAAACCTACTCTGACACTCACATTATAGCACCAAATCAGGGTCTGTTCGTCACTCAATCAATCATTCTGACCCACCAAAGATCTATACATCGTTAATTCCTTTTCCTCCATTTTCCTTTCACCAAACATTTCTTTTTTAAAGAAAATTTTGCCTCCCATATATTTACTAAAAGCATGGTTATAAATAGGGTTAACTTAGGGTTAATGCATTATTAACCTCAATATATTTAATCTTTGTTCATCTCTCTGGTCCTATTTCAAGCATTTCTTTCATACCTTTAACCCCTTCACTGCGGCGACTTGCTCGACCAAAGCTACCAAAGTAAAAAATCATGCTATATATAGACGCGCCGCCGCAAAATGTGCGTCCCCGCCTGGGTCTGTACCAATAAAAAAATGTCTATTTTATACTTCGCGCAAATTAAAACTTGGTGTGTTTAAATGAACTCCCTATATATAGATGCCGCGCAAAATAGCATGTTACTATTAGTTTCAATCATCCAAATCATATTTATTATTAGTATATATATATATATATAATATATTATACTAATATATACTATATATATTATTATTATATATATATTATATATATATATATAGTAATATATCTATATATATATATATATATATTAATTAATAATATATACATATATACTATATCCCCTGCTCCTAAAAAACAAATGTTACGTCACAAAATCACTCTATCTTTATTCACAATGATGCGAGGAGAAGAACTCAGCGATCTGCTGGTGGAAATATATAATTTTTTCCGACTTGAAAAAACGTAATGAGCTTTCAACTAGTTCTTTCTAACTGAATTTCTCTAAACCATCTATTAAATTAGAAAGCCGCAGCTAAAATCACCGATCTATAAATCGTAGACTACACCCGCAAATATGACCAGCTTTTGGACCCATCTACTAGTATCTCTGGCAGCGATGAAAAATATTGAGGTTTCCAAATATTTTTTTATTAATTTATTGAAACGTCGTGCTATAAATAGGAGCCCACGCGCCCCAATAGTAGATTAGCCAATTTATAAATACCCGCCTCCTATAAACAGACTCACGCCCAGATGGCGCCACTTTCTGAGGCCGTCCTATACGTATCGAGGACGCGCACCGCCAGAGTGCTAAACTAATCAAATCTGACAAACAACAGATCCGCCGCAACATCGTCAGGGCAAAGCGTCGATGCGGATGCCATACGATCCTTAATAATGATGCGGATGCTCCCGCGGCCGATATGCGGCTATGCGGATGGGATTTAAATCTCTTACTTCACCGTATAAATTATATATACTAATATATAATATCATTTAATATATATATATATAGTACAATATAATTTACATAGACTCTATATAGATATATATATAGCTAGATGCATACATATAGTATAATATATATATCATACAGTTTGTAGATTAATATACTAAACTATAAATTTATATATTATTAACTACTATATCATATCATATATTAATAATTATCTGTACACTATATCAATAATTATAGTTATAATAATTTATATACATTATCAATATTTATATATAATAGATATAATACTGTATTATATATATATAAATTAATTATATATCAAAATATTTCTATATAATATATAATAATATATATCATATGCATATATATAATAATCATATATTAAAATACTAATACTATCTCTGATATATATCTTATATAGTATAAAATATATATATACTGCCCCGCTCTCAGATATAAATACTAATAAATTAAAAATATGTACCTCATTTACCCTCTCTCACTGATAGATTAACATCATCTTATTATGGCGTTTTTCTAATATTATGATCCGAACACCACGGTACTTATCAAATTTGATAAGAGAAATTGCATTTTACAGATAGAGACAACTTTTTACACAAAAAAAATATTAACATGAATCTTCCACACCATCTGGAGGCGGTCTGTTACCTTCTGAAACGCAATTATATATATGGTTTCTGATTTAAAGAGGAGTGCACTACACAAAATCAGTCGCTATAAAACCTAAGGCAAACGGACGAACCAAGTGCACAGGCCTAACAAGATCAAGCACAATATATCTGTGCCTCACTTGGGTAAAATCTTCATTTAAAAACAAAATGGCCAGATAAACGAATTAATCGCCTTAGGCATACGAAAAGCAACTGAGCATATTACACAACTGGAAAGCTCTCAGAACTCGCTACTCTCATAACATCAATACAACTACCTTGACTTGAGACTCAATCTTCTCATGCTATTTCTTATAAAAATTATTCAACATAATACCCGACTCTTTTTTCGAGCTTCTTCTGTATTGCTATACAGCGCAAGTATATCTTTTTAGCTCCATATAACATTACTCATATATATTATGATTTTAATATTACATTATATAATTATATAGTTATATGATATTTCATATATTATTGCTCTTGTAAGTCATTGATTAGGATATATATATTCCTAATATAATACCTATACATAATATAAACACTAACGGTTCTACTACTATATAGTATACTATAGTATCTACGTATAATATATATTATCCATCTCATTTGATATAATTAGCAATATATATATAATATATCACATCAGTGTCGCTTGATTCGGACCATCGGGTTACACTCTACCTCATTCCTGTCTCTCTTATATCATATTATTTTATCATTCAATATATTTCACTATCAGTATAAATAACCAATATATATATATTTATACTTAACTATATCCTCCCATAATATATATATTATACCTATATAGTATTATTCTACTATATTATATAGTAAAATATATATATATAAACTATATATTATATATTAGAAACCAATGAGCGAGATGAGCTATTATCATATATGTTATAATAATATACAATATAATATACTATTTATTAATATTATATATAGTTATATACCTTCTTCTTCTTCAACCTACGTTCGTTTATAGATATACTATATATTGTAAAAATACCTATATACCTATATACATTTAACCTATTACTATAATACACATTACTTCTTGACTACTTTAATCTTATTGATCTAATTTATTACTATATATTTATATATATCACTCTATATATATATATAATTAACTACTTTCTTTCTTAACTTATATATAATATATCATGTATACACTGCATATACTATGGTGCTACCGTTTCCACCCATATTGGTCCTTCTCTTGAACAGTGGTTTGGAAATAGAGGGCCAACTTTGCCCTCCATCGACTCCTCCTACTTCTCCGACTGATTCCTCTTCACTCGTCCCTCTGTTTCCCGATACGAGACTGTTGCCTTAACTCTCTTAACTACTACTCCCCGATTCGCCTCTACGCTTTTACTAATATCTCTCGAAACATAATTGACCTCCTCCAAAGCTTCGCTTATAAGGAGGGCCTTCTCCATTTTCCCTGTGTCCTATTTTCTCTCCAATCCCAGTACTTAGCCTCCAATGCCTCAATTTTATACCATCGCTATTCCCATCTGGCTAACCAAATCTGGCGGAGACTTTTCCTATTTTATTTTCACTCCTCTTGTATCCTAACTTCTGTGCATCGCATAACCCTTCTTTCGCCTTTAAGTTTTACCGCTCTTGAATTAAGGATATTAACTTCCGTCCAATTATGCGAAGCCCGTATACATAGTATATTATAATTCCCTATAATTGGCTCGAAGCAACGGTTTAAACATTTTTATTTTTATATTGATATATGTTATAATTACTTATAATCAAGGTCTATTACAAGTATTAGGTTCTCTAATAATGGCATAACCAATCTTTTATAAACTTAAAATTTTTATTGTCAATGTAGATTTTATTACGGAGTTGAAGACAAAAAAACTTCGAAAAATAATAATAATAATCGCATAAGTAATTCAAAATATAAATAATATTAATAAATAATAATAATAATGAATTAATAATAATAAGTTAATAATAATTAAATAATAAACGTAAATATTAATTCAAACCAATAATATTCCCTCCAATTGAAATTTATTATTATTAATATAATTCAATGATCTTTTAGAACATATAATCTATCTGATCAGCTTCTAATTATGGTGAGATTACAGCTCTCTTTCGCTTTTGCTAAATCCGGTCACTAACCGCTTTCATCGTCATTTGATCTTTATCTCCCCACGGACTATCCTATAGCAAACAGACATAGAACAACTCGCGTTTACCCTGACACCTTCTATCAATCTAATCTTTCGCCTGCGCTGGCCCACTATCGCAATCATCGGTGACGAGTTCAGACCAACTTTGTAACAATTGATTAACACAAATAAATGTTAATCATTCCTAAATTATAACTGTTTGACACCTCAGTACGAATTCAACAGTTTTTATGACACTAACGTATAATCTAAGATCCTCTAAACATGAATAAATATTACCTAAATTGAAGAGGAAATCCTACAATAAAGAAAACCTCACACTTGTTCTCAAAAATTATATAGCTATCTTCATTATACTTTGATATTGATAAGTTGGACTTCTTGCCTTTTTTATATTAAATGAGAGATCTCAAGTCTCCAGCCTCATATTCAAAGAAAGGTTCCTTCGTCCGCTCCGGACACTGTAAATGACTGATACAAAACTTTAGAATTGTCGGAGATTGCGGTTTGGGATTTCCACTGTTCGGTTCCTTCAAGTGTCTCAATATATGCTTACATGCGGCCCCTCATATTCTGTTGTGAGGACGCTCGGCTCTTTGATAGAATTAGTGTGTTTATTACCACGATGTAAAGAGCATCTACAGCTCACTTCTACTTACTAGTTAATACCTTTAGAACGAATTGCAGAAAGAGGCTGTTAAATCTCACAGTTAAAATAATAATCAAATAGTAAATTATAACATTCATATGAAGTAATAGTTAAATATAATAATATCTATTACTTATTATTTATTTAACCTCATTATTCATTATTATTAATTAGATTATTACTATTCATTATTAATTATCATTATTATTTATTATTATTATCTATTTATCATTTATTACTTATTATCTATTAATTACTTTTCATTGCATCTATTATTATTTTCATTTATCTAGATTATTATTATTATTCATTATTAATTATTATATTATTATTATTATTCACTATTATTATTATTTATTTATTATTATTATTATTTATATATTATTATCTATTTAATATTCTTATTATTATTATTCAATTAATTATATATCTATTATTATTATTATCATTATCATATTGATTATTATTACTTATTCATATATGTGGCCATTTTACTCTCATTATTATTATTTCTTATTAATTATTATATCATATTTATTATTTCTATTCTATTGATTTAATTATACTATCTATTTGATTATTATATTATACTGATTATTTTATCATATCTATTACTATCTCACTATTACTATATATTTACTTATCTATTATCGCTGCTATTGGTTCTATATTATTACTTATCTATTGTAGATTTCCGAATTCCATACTTCTCTGTCCCCTGTCCGTTGTTTTTCCATACTTCGGATCTTAATTATTGCTATCCGTTGCTCCATTGTCTATGAACCCTGTACTTATATGTCTATAACCTGTTTTTTCTCTCTTGTCCTAGCTTCCGGCCAATTATTTTTCCCTCCCCCACACTTTTTCCAAACGTATTCACCATTTTGTACTATTCACAGGCCTCCTATTCTCGATATGCCACAGTGCCCAGTTTATCACCATTTCGCTAGCAGCTTATAGGTTCGCCTGTATTATTGTCTCCGGTTTCCGCAGTTGAGTTTTCTTCTCCGCAAACATTTTTCAAGCACCGTATGTTATCTCTCATAAGATATTTTCATGTGACACTGTCGTACCTGTATTCGATTACCGGCTTTAACCTTGGTTTTATCTGCATCGCCTCCGGTGCTTTATCGTAACTACACGTTAATCTATCACGATCTCCCTCTCTACTATTACTTTGACCTTCTTCAACCTCGTCCTCTTTCAACTAAACTTGAGCCACAGGATTACCTCTTCACCATCCAGCTGACGTGCTTTGAGATAGATCCCTACCAATATCGGCTCAAACTATAACCCAGAGAGTTACACTATTAGAGGGAATGGCCTCGCCATCCTTGTCCGCTGTCATATTTTATGTGAAGTTCGAGTTTCTAGCTTGAACATAGATCTTCTTCGTTTGATACTATGAGGGTACATTCTCGATCCCTTCGGCCCAGAGCTCATAAAAAAATACTTCAAAGTATACCACGTAATTTTGCCTCTGTACGGTATTATAATGATGTAGACTCTCAGCCAACCTGCTAATCATTACTTGAGCATGAGAATCTGATTCCTATCACCTGAATGTCATTATTGCGAGTTTCCTCCAACCATAGAACAGCCTCTCACGATAAAATTGAATTCGAGCTCAACTACCTGTCACTTTTATTACTCCTATTACTTCTACCAAAGGTGCAAAGGAAAGATTTTTACCGATTTATTGAAATGTACCGGCCCGTCACATTAAACCGTCTCTTCAGGAAAGTTTGACTGCCGGCTGGCTTTTAAAATTCTGGACACTCCTCAAGACTATATTGTCTATTCTCCTTCAACCAACTTGCTCGTGTTGAGGAAGTATTTCATTATCCAACCTCGTGATATTGTCCCATGTGCTCCAGAATTTGCAAGAACGGAATCATTCTGCCCTCTTCCATTCTTGTTCTTCTTACTAAAACTAGAAGATAACAGATTTCTTGAATTGAGCCGCCGCTTACTCCAAGCCGTTGACCACGGGAGCATTAGGGTGTTGTCAAAGAAACTTATCAGTACGTACTTTTTGACAGCCCCTTTAACCATACTTAGAGTCTTGAAGGAATAATGGTTCTCCTACCTCGTCCCTCAGTCATGCGTCTTCCTCAATATCACGCCTTATAACGCTTCCACTCTTCGGGAACCATTAAGATCACTCTACCTTTCGTTACTAGATATCTGGCACTCTCCTTCTTCCATCGAGAGTTAAAGCTGTCCCCCTTCTTCTCACAGAACTGCGCACAGCTCCAGTCGCACTTTTGCTGCAAACGTGGATACTCCTCTAAGAATCAACACATCTATATAACCCGTGAGGGCGATTGTTATCTGACCACGAATTAAGATATTCCATCTTGTAATTACCACTCCCGCAACGCCTCAGTCCCTCCAACCATAAACCTCCTCCCCTTGAATTTACCTCATCTCGCTAGCCTCTTGGTCTGGCCAATGTCAAATAGCCGTTTATCGACGGTTTGCATTCTCACCAACTGGTAGGTCAGCTTCTCTCCGTATAACTGGCTGCCACTCATTATTTCTCCAGGAAACCTTCGGGCAGTCCCCCCCCCCCCCCAAATCCGCCCATTCATGAAGATGAGACCTTCATCTCCGTTATCGATGCACGCCTTATCTCTTAACGCGTGATCAGGCTTCACCTGAATATCTTGTAAAAACTTCACTGCGCTTACCGAACGAGACTAGGGTATACTCACGCATCGATTGCCTACTTGTATGTCTCAGGGATTTAAAATGCTACTCAGTAGGCACCGGCACTCGATTATACAAGGCATCTCTCCAAGTTATCCGACTCTTGATTGTTGTGCATCTGACCCCAATCGGCTAAATATCGCTAAGACTACAGCCTGGAACACATCCGTTCAGGGTCTGTTTGAGCTGCAGTGGTGCGATTCCATTCAGTACTCCGGCATTCCAGCTAGCACTCTTCCTTCCCCGAGCTTCTGTTAGCCCCATTTGGTTTCTATACAGGGTAGTGGGGGTACGGTCAAACGGGGCCTAATTTACACCTAAAGCAACTTTAGAGCAGTTAATAGTTTATCTGCGTGGATCTCTGTACTTTCCCCTCTACCTCTCACGTGATGGGGAGCACATTCATTGAAAGCTCCAACACGCCTATTCTATCTGCCGCCCTCTGCCAAACAGAAGTCTACCTATGCTTCAGCGGCGACTTTACGATCATATCCACTCCCCAATGTACAGATGCCTGTTTCGCTCTTTCCGTAGTAAACACCACTTTCTGGGGTGCTGCCAGTGGTCGACGTTCTCTGGTCAGGCTTTGGATCCTCATGCCCGCGTCATTGACGAATTAGTAGGCACATACCTCTCGATAAATCTTTCCTATCTCGGTGCACTTGATATAGAGCTGTATGGTGGAGAAAATGATACTTGGCTAGCATTTTCTGGACGAACGGACCCCTTTCGCACAGTTGAGGTTCACCGATAACACCTCCTAATAGGCTGCCGTCCTATGTCTACTCCCTAATCTACTATACTTCCCACTCCCCCGGGAACTTACAGTTTGTTCAATTACCTCGTTCCAAGTTGCACATTTTCCAAATTTGACTTAAAATAGCTTCTACAACAGTTTCTGCTCCTCGTCGTACTGCATGGTGACTTCAACCTTCATCACCCTCTGTGGTAAGGACTATGCTTCGCCGTTTTCCTGGAGCTTTTGGACCAATTTTCACTGGGCTACCTCAATCAGGGGAGTTTTCACCAACGAACGCGTTGGTACCCTTAATTCATCTTGCATTTACATCTTCTGTTCACACGTCATCCTTGACCGTTTTCATGGTTTTGCGTTTGACGACTCTCTTGTGGCCGTATGTCAACCATTAATATCCCATCTTATTAGGGTGGCCCACACAAAGCCCAACCCTGGAACCATTCTCCAGTTGGTGCTAGATCGGGTGGACTGAACGTCTTTCTCTACATTCACTGCTTTCCCAGTGTTTCCATCCGTGGCACGATTCCCTTCCGTAACTTAGGTATTTGATTTCTATTTGAACAATATTCTCCCCGCTGCGGAATCCTCCTTTCCTCGTTCAACAGCTCGTTAGTTGTCTGCTACTCCTTGGTGGTTCCCAGAGTGCGCTTTTGCAAATCAAAAAAGAAGAGCCTCTATAAACTATACAAACGAACTCCTAATACCGCTTGCTTGATACAATTCAAGGCGACTGCAGCTAGGTCCCGTCGTTTCAATCGACGGAGCAGGAAGCAATACTTTGCTCTTATGCCTCTAATGTCAGCTTCTCAACCCCAATATCTTAGGTTTGGAGAGTGGTTCGGAAAATTTCAAGAAGACACTATGATTCCTTCACTCCAGTTCTCCAGTTTGGCTCCTCAATCTCCGATACAATTTCCGTCCCATGTCCTTTTGCAGATGCCCTTGGTTATAATTTATCCAACATCTCTTATGCTTCTCTGTACATGGGAGGTTTTCAACATATTCGAGCTTCCTCTCAACAACCGGACTTCTCGGCGGTGCCGAGCGTGAACCACCAATGCGATCACTTATTCTCACTGATTGAATTCACAAATGATCTTTCTGCCTGCAAAGACGGTGCTCTTGGACCGGACGGTAATTCATATCAAATGATCTGCCACAGCAGACCTTCTGTTCGGGCTTTTCTACTTTGTTTGTACAATCGTATAATGGTATAAAGTTCCTTTCCCTAGGCCTTATCTACTTCTTAGGTTGTTCCTATACCAAAACCGAGACTAAACTCCCGCGCTGTTGATAATCAGAGACTCATTTCTCTGACCTGCTACATTTGCAAGCTGATAGAGAAAATGGTTGCATCACGCCATCTCCCAACCCTAGAATGTCTTCACGCTTCCTCCAATTTTCAGTTTGGCTTCCGCAAGCACCGTTCAACGATCGACTTTCTTCTTCGTTTAGACCATGATGTGCCATGTTTTTCGGCCTTGAGAAGGTTTATTATACTTCTTGGAGGAATGAAATTTTAGTGATGCTCCATACGTTGGGCTTAGGTGGGCTACTCCCCCTCTTTCTTCAATCACTCATAGCTCGCAGATCAATTCACGTTTGGTGTGGCCCGACCCACTACAGACACTCCTCCTTAGATGAGGGTGTGCCACAGGGAGGTGTACTAAGTGTCCTCCTCTTTGCAGTGGATTTTAATGATGTGGTATCTACTTTTCCTCCATCCTTCAATGCTCCCTTTACGTAGATGACTTTGCCCTCTATGTAGTGGATAGAAAACTTACGTGTCTAGAGAGGCAACTCCAGACTGCCATCTTAAATATTACCGAGTGGAGCTCCCGCCGCGGTTTCCAGCTCTCTCCTATTTTGGAGAAGGAGCTAGAGTTGGTATATATGATCTTCCCCCTCCTTTCCTCATCCTTTATGGTTAGCCGATTCTGTCTAAGCAAACTCTCAGATTTTCGGGCCTTATTTTCAATGAAAACCTCGCCCATCTCCTACATATTCATCACCTTAAGGCATAATGTCAACGCTCTCTCGACTTACTGCGCCACCTCTTTTTCAAGACGTTGGGAGCTGATAGGAAACCACTTCTCCCTTTATTTATTGTTTTGGTTTGATCCAAACTGCAATATGGCTGTTCTATATACGGAAAAACGTCACCTAGTTACCTTAGTCTCTACGACCCGATCCAGAATGTGGGTCTTAAGATAGCCACTGATGCCTTTCCTTCCTCACCCAAAGTTAGCCTTGAGACATAGGCCTATATCATGCCCTTGTCTCTTCGTCAGGAATACCTTATGTGCATCACTTTCATCCATCTCCAAACCCCATTGCCTTCGGCTCTAACCTTGTTTGTCAATGAGGTGCCTCAACAACTCCATCATTGGCCTTTAGCTATTACTGTATCCATCATCTTCAACTGTTTGAACATCCCTTTGAGGAAAGCCCTTTCCCATACATAAAATGGCGAGGATGCCCTCTGGCGAATTTCTACCAAGAAAGTTCTGCTTCTAATTGTCGAGTTTTACTAAACACCTCACCCATCCTTACTTACTGAAGACAGCTTTTTCTTCTCATTTTACTGTCCATATGACGTCCGTGCCAGTTTTCACTGATGGTTCAAAATCGGAGGGTGATGTGGGTGCTGTTGAGGTTTTTCCTGATTGCACTGTCACTCACACGCTCCCCTTCCATGTCTGTACTGCTAAACTTATCGGTATTCTCTTAGAAATTTTACGTATCGTGACCATTCCTAATACAAACTTCTTCATGATTTACTCCAATTCAACGTAGTGAATTAAGACACTCTCGGTGAACTACAAACCATTAGTCTCTTGTTCAGCGTTTTCTGCAACTTCTCCACCCCCGAAGAGAAAGAAACACGTTTTGCTGGATCCCATTCCACGTTGATATCCCAAGAAACCATAACTCTGATCGTCTGTCTAAGAAGGTATCTGTCACTTGGCAGACCGGTTCCGATACCTCCATCAGTTTTTATATTAGAACAACATTCTCCCCAACTGTTCTTTCTTTATGTCCGTCAAGCATTCAATGTGTGTCCAGGAGTTCTGGGGACGGACTCTATTGAAGCAAAGCCTCCGTACCAACAAGCCAACCATAGGGAACTGGTCTTCTTCGTACAGCTGCAGCCGTCACCGGAAGGTGGTGATTACTCGCTTACATATTACCATTCAGCCCTCACACACGGCCACAACATGTTGAGGGACAATCCGCCCGCCTGTCAGTTCTGTCGCCTCGTTACTCCGTCCCATTTACAATTTGGTCATTGATTGTACCGTCCTTACTATTATCCGCAATAAACACTTCCTTTTGCGTTCTCTACCGCCTGAATCCAGAATGTCTTGCATCTTCTCGGATTCGCTTACTTCCTACTTCCATATTTTCTTATTTACGTGACTTTGATCTCTTACATAACGATTCTAAACTGTGCTTTGTTGGACCATTCTTAGCTTGGCTAGAATCTTCTCTGGAACGGGCTCTTCGTTGAACCGTGGTAACTTTTGAACCGTGGTAACTTTTGTACAAGCTCTCAAAAAAAAATAATATATTGTTATTATTATTATTATTATTATTATCTATTATATTATTATATTATATATTGATTTTATTATTATTATTATATGATTATTAAATTATTATTATTATTATTATTATTATTAATTATATATATATTATATATTATTATATATTATTATTATTATTTTTATTATTATTACTATCATTCAGGTACTGAAAACTATTCCGTGGAAGATGTGACATTAAATCATGAATTGGGAAGAAACCATATTCAGATGGAAAAGAATTTATCAACAGTTTATGGAACATCTAAACTATAGATTGGAGAAAGTTTTATATAGATTTTTTCTTTGTTAAAAAATTACACTGGGTCAGCGAAATTGTGTTAAACTTTCACTCTTAGCTTATTCTTTTGCATTTTTTTGTTCCTGAATTGAAAATGAGTCTATAATTTTCTTAGCCAGCCCTCATTTTTTTTTGGTAAGTTATTTTATGATTAATTTTGATCAGCTTATTTATTTCTAGAAAATAATTACGAATATATTTGCATATCCATGTTTCTGAATTTAACCCTTCCAATGAAAAATCATATATGCAGCTTGTATACTTCAGAGTAGTATATATATAATATATATATTATATATATATATATATATATATATATAATATATATAATAAAGAAATATATATAACATATATATAATTTATATAATATATATTACAACGTATATATAATATATATATATATATAAATATATATATATATAAAAATAATATAGATATATATATATAATTATATATATATATATATATATATTATATTATATATATATAATTATATATATAGTAATATTATATATATATATATATATATTATATAATATATATTAATATAATATATATATATATATATATATAAATATATTATATATTTATATATATATATCATTTTATATTATATAATATATATAAATAATATATATATTATATATATATTATTATATATATATATATATATATATATATATAGATATATATATATATTATTATCTATAATATTATAAATAATATATAATATATATATAATATAAATATAATATATATTATATATATATATATATATATTTATTATATATATAATATATATATATAGATATAGTGAAAGAACGGTGCACGTACAGAAATATCCTTAATGCTGATGAAATAATGAGCTTTCTTACATTGGAATAATTCAATTTTATATGAAATGATTCAGTGCTGCAGCTAGTTATCTATCCCATCTTCATTTCAATACTCCTATAGGCTGATGTTTTTAATGCATTAGTGTTTGCTAATAAAGGCTATTCATATGTAATGTTAGCAATTAACATACTAACAATGACTCACAGTTGCATTAATCATCCAAAACTCTATCATTCTATAAGTACGTGGTGAAGTCACACTTGATGTCTCTGGAAAAGAAAATAAATCCATTGATAAAAAAAACATTGTATGAACTTATTGGATGTCAAAATAGATAACCAAAACAAAATCCGTCTCCTCATATTTTGCTGTGCCGATCTCCAAATACGATTAAGTTCTCACCTCCTGCTGATCATGATATAAGCATAATTAAAACTTCCTCGAAAGAAATAAAGTGAATAAAAAAATTTCGCTTGACCAAAATTTAATCCTTTAGAATCCATTGAACTGCGTAACGGAATCTTAATTTAAAGGCGTAAAAACACGCTTATAGGGAGTGGAATGAGTTTCATTACATTAATGGAAAATAGTAACTATGTGTAATTTGGTTTATGATCCATAATCGTCTTCAGAAGATACTTATAGTCGAAATAAAATAAGAAATATGTTTAATAGTATTTCTAATAATAGAAAAATTAATAATAATTAAAAATAATAATAATAATAATAAAATAATAATAAATAATATTAATAATAATAAGTAATAATAATATAATAATAATAATTAATGAATAATAATAATAAAAAATAATGAATAATAAAAATAAAATAATAATAATTAGATAATAATAATAATAATAATAATCAATAATAATAATAAAATAATAATAATAATAATAATAATAATAATAATAATAATAATAATAATAATATAATAAAATAATA
This sequence comes from Trachelipus rathkii, assembly GCA_015478945.1. Taxonomy (NCBI): domain Eukaryota; kingdom Metazoa; phylum Arthropoda; class Malacostraca; order Isopoda; family Trachelipodidae; genus Trachelipus; species Trachelipus rathkii. The sequence goes on along the minus strand of JABUQX010012124.1, from coordinate 3,258 downwards.
AGATAATAAACATAATACCATACCATTTATCTATGTTACAATATAAAGCAACGCTTTACAAATTCAATTCAACAGCAAGTACACATAAGCTTAATTCAATTTGCCTCACATAGAGAGTAATTAAACTATAATACAAATATATAGTCCGCGTATAAATCACAAAATATTTAGAGCAATAAATTCCCGCAGCAATTTCTTTAAAACCAACAGTACTTGTATTCCTCTAAGAGGACGTAGCAAAGGGTCCAACAACAAAAATGACTTTATAATACAAACATTTGATTAAGCCATAGTCCTCCGAGAAGGATGCTCAAAAGATTCAAATACGAGTATTATATTGTGGGCCAAGATTTTAGGCTCCAATAATTAATAAAATATTTCGTTAATACTAGTTAATCGTCGATCTTTCAAGAAACTTAAATCTTTGTTCAAATGAAGAAGAGGCATGATACTTTGCTCTGCAAACATTTCAGCGGTATGAACAATATCATTGGAGCTAATATTTCTCAGCACGTTATTCTGTGCAACAACAATTGGTCTCAAAGCATTATCATTTAATCCACCCCAAGCCAACAAATGTAGGTTTAGGAATGGATAAATAAAAGAATAGTAAAGAGTAGTCAAAACCTTGGATGAAACTAAATTTCTCAGTGCAAATAGAATACCATTGTTTCTATTAATTTTCTTACACAGTAGTAATATATTTTCATCAAATTTAAAATTATGTTGTAAAATTATGCCTAGATATTTGATAGATTTTACAATATCTATTTCAGTACCGTTTAAAAGAAGGTCAGCTCTTACATTAGGAGAGAGTGAGAAGATCCTAACTTTCGTTTTTTCAAAGTTCAAAGACAATTTATTAGCGCAGGTCCATCTGAAAATTTTTTGCAGCTCGTCATTGATTACATTCTGAATATAATCCAAATCTCTGCCCGAAAAGTATATAACTGTGTCATCTGCATATAATGACAGTTTTACATTTAAAATAGTTCTCACCAGATCATTAATATATATTATGAAAAATAAAGGTCCCAGACACGATCCCTGGGGCATCCACCACCCTAAGACTCGATTGCAGACCATTCACTTGGACATATTGTCTCCTGTTATTAAAGTAAGACTTAATGAAGTCAAGAGAAACATCTCTAATACCATATCTTTCTAATTTGACAATAAGTGTGTTTGTGTCAATTGTGTCGAATGCTTTGGAATCATCCAGAAAGACTGCAACGGTTTGTTCCTTCCGAGACAGGCTCTCACTGACATCATTCAAAAATGACAAAACTCCATCTTGAATCCCCCTCCCCCTTCCAAATCCAAATTGTTGAGAACAGATAAAGGAATTTCTAATAAAGTAAAATGTAAGTCTGTTATATATAAGCTTCTCAAATACCTTAGTTATTGTTGAAAGGATTGAAATAGGTCTGAAATTTCCGAGTGTATCACGACTTCCAGATTTGTGAAGTGGCACCAGTCACGCTATCTTTAAAAAATCAGGGAATATTCCATTTGATATGTATTTGTTAAAAAGTACAGAGAGAATTTCCCCCAGTTCACCAGAAGCCATCTTTAAAATTCTCGCAGGAAGAGCGGAGGTTTGGAAGTTTTTATCTTTTAATTTATTTATGATTTCCTCAAACTCAGTCGGGGTACAAGGCATAAATGCGAACGAGTTTTGTGGAGAATGTATATTACTAATGAATGTATTAGGTATTTTAGGAATTGAAGTTCTTAAACTTAATGGAACGTTCAGAAAATAATCATTAAAGATTTCTGCAATATCAGCTTTATTAAAAAAAAATTTCCCCATCTTTAATTATACAATCAATATCCGACTTCCTTTCATTTCCCAAAATACCATTTATAATCTCCCAAATTAGCGTGGATCGCTTCTTTGATCTCCATCTCCTTTGATATATAGCTCCCTTGAAATCTCAATGCAAAGCTAAGAGATTTCTGATAGTTGAGAGTAATCTGAAGGATCACATTAGCATTTTAGGAACTTGAAAAGTTTATGTTTTTTTTTTCTAACGAATAGCAGCAACTTATAGGTAATCCACGAACTTTTTGTCAACAATGGGAAAAACCACGGGCACCAAATAATACAACCGCATCACAAATCAAGCTAATACTTCATCAATGTTTCCACTATTTAAGCCATCCAAAACAATATACCTCAAGGACGCTACTTCTCTCTTTAAAGTATTAACTGCTCGTTCTGTAATTTTCCTGATTCTTACTGTTTTATGGGGACTTTCGTTAGTCGCATCTGCCACGGAGCAACAAGTTGGATAATGATCAGACAGTGAGCAATTCAAAACAAAATTCTAGGAATTATAAGGTGCATTAGTCCATACGTGATCCAGTAATGTACTGGACTCTGCTGCAGAACAAGTGGGAACTGAAATTAGCTGATGAAGATATTTGGAGAGAAATATAGTTTCGAATTCCCTAGCGGCATGATATTTATTGTCAGCAAGCAAGTCCACATTGAAGTCTCCACATAGTATAATTTTATTGCAAAAGTTTAATTTATCAAGAAATAGATGAGAGAAGCATTCATTAAAATCAAAAAGACGTCCAATTCTTCTGTAAATTCCTCCAATTAAATATGAATCCCTGTTCACAGTCAATTCAATAGCTAAAGATTCAACGCATTATTAACAATACCTAGTCTGCATATTTACATTGCAGGTTATTGCTATAGTATATAGAAACAACCACCTCCTTAATTATCTCGATAAATATGATGACAAAGTAGTTGGATAGTAAAACAACTTGGAAGTCACTCGTGAGCCGCGCTTCTGTCAGTTCAGATTTATCTGATAGAAATAATCAAAGTACAAAATTCTAAAGAGACAATAAATTCATTAAAGTTTTTACACTCCTTATGTTTTAATGCCAGAACATTGTAAGTTTTTTCCAAATTTCTGACATTCGTACCATAAATGTATCAATATTCGATCATCAATCGACAAAGTAGTTATCATAATTACATTTCAGAGTAGGGCCAAAATTAGCATTTATTTTATTGAACAACAACGGTAATTTAGTCTGTCGCATCGCTACATCACATGAGAAGAAACATTCACATGACTTCAGCATGCTACATCAAAAATCATGAAAGACAATTGGATAGGCAGCGATAGACCTAAAAACAATTCGCAACAATGATTAGCAACAAAATATCATTAACACTTTAGAATAACATAGCAGTGATAAAAAAAAAACTAAAAATCGACATCTCTCTCGTTA
>JABUQX010012123.1:65000-70000 GCA_015478945.1 Trachelipus rathkii | reverse complement strand
AGACGGCATTATCTGCAATGAGAAATTTAAATGGATTTGAAATTGGTGGAAGACCTTTAAGAGTTGATAATGCTTGTACAGAAAAGTCCAGGATGGAAATGCAAAGTAACTAATATATATATATATATATATTATATATATATATATTATATATATATATATAATATTATATTATAATTATATATATATAAAATATATATATATATATATATTATATAATATAATATATATATTATTTATTAATAATAGTATAATATATATATAATAGGGTTGGGGGGGCGGTAAGGCTGGCTTTCTTTTCGACGTTTGTCATGTTCTCCTACTAGCTTTTCTTTTCCGCATGCTTGTACAGCACCTTACCCCCAATCTTGGGGCAAAGAGGAAGATAAAGAAAGAGAGAAAGAATATATATAGGGTTGGGATTAAAAAAACCGTGTTCGTTTTTTTTTAAAAAAAAGACACGTTTTTTTTAAAAAAAAGACCAAAGGCCAAAATTTTTGGTTTTTTTTTGTTTTTTTTTTTAAATTACTTTTTTTCATATATATCAAGTCTTTTTAGGGTATTTAGCATTAGAATACAGTAAATACAATATGGTAAAAGAGGTATGCAATATATAAATTAGAGTTTAGTACTTAGTAAAGTTTTATTAGTGCTCTAGGGCATATAATTATTACATTTCATATAATCTGATTATTATTATTATTATTATTATTATTATTATTATTATTTATATATATATATATATATATATATATATATATATAATATATATATATATATATATATATATATATATAATATATATATATATATATAATATATAATAAATATATATAGTATAAATATATATATTTTCTTCATGCTACCTTTTTACTCCCCAAGACTGGTGGTAAGGTGCGTAAAACACCTCAGAAAAGAAAAGCAGTAGAAGAATATGACAAAAGTCGAAAAGAAAAGCTTCCCAGCCTTACCCCTCCCCCTCTGTACCATTACTTAGTAAGAACTCGCACAGGCAGAAAATCCACCCTATAGCTTCACGGACTGCGAACGACCCTCACTATGGTATAACGTCAGTGTAAAAGTGTTCATCCCTTGAGCCCAGGTGGCCACACACATATCCCCTCACAAACCCCGCCATTCTCTCATATTATGCACCTTTATTCTTCGCCTCTGCCAAACTCACATTCTGTCCTTTAGACATTCGTTTACTGACTCAACCCACTTTTTCTTCGATCTCCTAGCCGGTCGGTTTCCAACACCCTCGCCACTATACATCCGCTTAAAAACCGACTACAATCATCCTTTCCACAGGACCAAACCATCTCAACATAATTTTCATTTATTCTCTCGTTAACCCCTTTTCTTCACACCACACAATTCCTAATATGTTCATTCCTCATTTTATTCAATTCTTCTCACACCTAGCATGCCCCCTAAGATTGTCCAATTGAACACATTGAACTTTAGATCTATACTCTTATTCCAGACCATAGCTTCACTACTATACAATAAACACACGTAACAACATAGCGTCATGTAAGACCCTAGCACTCTAAAGACTAAGTCCCTATACATTCACCAACAAATTTATTTGCTCCAGCCGCCTTCCTGCATTCACAACTTTCCTACTATAAATATTTAAACTCGAACACTTGTTCCAGCTGCTCACCATCTAACATAACTTCACAGCATGAGGACTGTCCCACTCGAACAACCATAACCTTACTCTTATCTACGTTTACTTTCAAACCCCTCTTTTTACTCACCCTGCAAATCTCCCTACCAATCCTCTCAAACTCTCTTTCAGATTCGCCACACAAAACCAAATCATCCGCATATAATAGGTAGGGCACCCTCCACTCATCTCCATTCTCCATCATTCTAACACCATTTCCTGTCACGCCCAATTTCAATTCTTTCATAACCCAATCCATATACAAATTGAATAACCAAGGAGACATAACACAACCCTGCCTCACTCCGCTATTAATACTAAACCAATCACTTTTGACACCATTTATTCTTACACACGCCTTACTATCGTCATACATTCTTTTGATTCCATTCAGAAGCCTACCACCAACACCATATATATATATCACTAACACCTGCCATAGCGCTTCCCTATTAACCCTATCAATACCCCTGTTGCAAATCCATAAAACTTAAATACAATTTATTCTTCTTCTCCCTCATTTTCTCTATCATTTGCTTCAATGTAAAGATCTGATCCACACATCCTCTACTACTCCTAAACGCACCTTGTTCTTCACCAATCAGTCCTTCAGTCACTCGGCTCACTCTTTCGACCAAAATACCAACATATTTCTTCCCTATAACACTCAATAAACTAATTCCCCTATAAATTCTACAGTTCCCTTAAACTAATTCCCCTATAATTTCTACAGTTCCCTTTATCTCCTTTACCCTTATATAAAACGCTTTATTACACAACTTCAAGATCCAATCAATCAGAAACTTGCCTCCGTTCTTGATCATTTCACCAGTAATTTCATCTATACCTGCAGATTTACCATTTTTCAACTTTCTCACTCTACCCATTTCCTCTTCTTTTGCTAATAAACTTCACACCCAAAATACCTATTCCTCTTGCACCATCAAACCCCACCACACACAGTCACATACCTCTTCCATTACTGAAAATATTATAAGATTTTCGAAGTGTCCTTTTCCACACTCCCCTCACATCCATTCATTCAGCTTACAAAAGAACACCATCCCTCTAATCATTATCTGAGCAGCGTTCCCCTTATATCTAATTTAACCTTGTCGCGCTTCCTTCAGAAGAGCTTCCTATTCCCTGTATGTCCCCCATTCATCCTCCTTCCAACTGTTCATTCCTCTTCTTTTCTTTTACGTACGCATCTTAGCATTTCGTTTTTCCTCCTATAATAATTCCAAGCATCTTTCTTGTGAAACTTCATCATTTGCTTTTGTACATTCAACCACGCTTTTTTTACTTTTAACCGCTTGCATCACCCTTTCATTCCACCACTCACTGTTCGCCATTTCTTACTTCCTTACTTTAGCACACCCACATTACTTCTTTTGCACTGCCAACAATATGCTTCCAGATTATTTTTTTACTTCACTGTTCACATTCAAGCTGATTACTTGCGAGCGTTTTCTACCATACTTATCCTTATTACCTTGTTCACTAAACTTCTCACTCTTAATAATACCCTCTTCTTCCGTATCACCTTCCTCTCATCCAAGTCCCCACTAACTTAATTTTACATAAGAAACAACATTAATGATCCGATAATCCCATTTCTAAACACCTTACTGATTAACATCCAACATATACTTTAACATCTCCTTCTTCAACAAACACAAAATCAATCAAACTCTTCACTTCGACACCATCTCTACCTACCATACATAAGTGTATAACTTATGGAATACTCTTGTTTTAAAGAAAGTATTACTTACACACACACCACCTCTCTCCTCACAGAAATCATCACCTTCCTACCATTCTCATTTTCTCCTGAACCACCCCAAAACCACCTGTTATACCATCCTTTTTTTATAATATATAATAATATAATATATATATATATATATATATATATATATATATATATATATATATATATAATATATATATAAAAAATATATATATATATAAATATTATATATATAAAAAAAATATATATATATATATTATATATTATATACTGGTATATATTAAAATCTTGTATTAATAGTCAATATTTTAGGTCCTAGAAGCGATTGGTAATACGTAAATTTAAAAACATCTTAATATACATAAAAAGAGTAATTTTAAAAAAAAACAAAAAAAAAAACATTTTGTTTAAAAAAAAAACCGTTTTTTTTGCAAAAAAAAAACAAATTAAAAAAAACCGTTTTTTTCACAACCCTATATATATATATATATATATATATATATATATATATATATATATTATATATATATATATATCATATATATATATATATATATATATATATATATAATATATATATTATATATATAGGCGAATGATGCGAGATGAGTGGAGGTGCCCTACCTATTATATCTGCGGATGATTTGGCTCTGTGTGGTGAATCTGAAGAGAGTTTGAGCAGATTGTTAGAAGATTGCAGTGGTGTGTAAAAAGGATGGGGCTTGAAATTAAACGCCACATAAGAGTAAGTTATGTTGTTGAGTCGAGGACAGTCCTCAGTGTGAAAGTTTATGTTAGGGAACCTGCCTTAGAATTAAGAATAGGGATTGTGGGTGCTTTTGTAACTGATGAAATGGATGTGAGCGGGAGTGTGGAAAGAACACTTCGAAAATTTGTATAATATTGGCAGTTGAAGAGGGTGATGTGAATGTGTGTGGTTTGATGGTGCAAGAAGGAATAGCTATTTTTGGCGATGAGGTTATTAGCAAGGAGGAGTTAATGGGTAGGTGAGAAAGTTGAAGAATGTAAATCTGCAGGTATAGATTGAAATTACTGGTGTCAAATGTCAAGAACGAGGCGAGATGGGATTGCATTGGATTTGGAAAGTATGAGTAAAAAGCGTTTATGGAAGGTATAGTTCCAAGGGATTGGAGAGAGCTGTATAGCTACCCATTGTATAAGCGCGCTAAGGAGATAAGGGAACTGTAGAAATTGTGGAATAAGCTTTATTGAGTGTTGTAGGGAAGATTATATGCTGGTATTTTGGTCGTAAGAGAAGAGTTGCGTCGAGTGACTGAAGGACGATTGATGAGAAACAAGGTGCGTTTAGGAGTGTAGAGGATTGTGGATCAAAATCTTAACATTGAAAACAAAATGGCTTGAGAAAAAGAAAATGAGGGAGAAGAAGAATAAAAATTTATAGGTTTATGGATTTGCAACAGGACGTATGATAGGTTAATAGGGCTAGCTCTATGGCAGGTGTAGTGATAATATGGTGTTGGTGGTAGGCTTCTAATGGAAATCAAAAGTTGTATGAGGATAGTGAGGCGTGTATAAGAATAAATAGTA